>VDFB02000363.1:24747034-24809023 GCA_007258455.2 Sequoia sempervirens
TTTTTCTTATGTTTTCAGACAATGTGTTTTTACTTTGATAGACCTTGATACTATGTTGTTATTTGATCGCTGACAGTGGAGCGATGATGGATTTTATTTTATGATGTGATGGTACACTATATGCATGATGATTATTTGTGACATGTTTTCTATTAGCTTAGTTGTTTAATTGAGTTGATATTGTTATATATGCTCATGTTTGTAGTTAATGGATCCATATTTAATTTCATCAGTTTTTGTGACACTGGATTGGTGAAGAGAACAAGATTGCATCACTTGCTTGCGAGTGCCCTGTGATTCCATGATTTTCTCTTCATGGTGTGTTTGATTCATGATGTATATACATGTACGACATATGTTTTGATTGTAGGATTGCAGGTACAGGACATCGGCTCCACCTAGATCCACAAGTTTGAGCGTGTCCATTGCCCAACGATACAGTTGATTGGGAGATAGTAATGAGGTTTCCTTGTCAAACCACAACCTTAGTCACAGTGTGTCATTAGTCCATGTTCAGTATGCTTCCTCATCATGATGTCCATGTTTGCCTTGTTATTTATTTACTTTGCAAGGTTTTCATTGTGGAAATTAATGTTGTTAGAAGCTCTATATGTGATTTAATTAATTTAATTTAATTTATATGGTAAAGTAATTTAATCCTTGTGATTAAATTTATTTTATTAAGTAAATAAATTAATTGATTAAATTTATTTAGAAATTAAAAATGTGAATTTGAAAAATAAATTGCATAAAATAGATAATGTTAATTTGTAAGTTTGAATTATTAAAATAGCATAAATTTCTTGTAAATATCAAAAGGGAAATATCTAAGTTGGTTGAGAAGATATTTCATTTTTGACATGTGTGTTAGAGAATTTATTAAACACTCTTGTTGAGAAATTATTCTCGGAGAAAATTTATGCAATAACTGAAAGAGGTGAGAAGTTACTTCACGAGAATAAAAGTTAAAAAAAATTTAAAAAAGAAGCTCTCGAAAAAGTTTTTGGCTCTGGGTTTTGATTTTCTTCTTTCTGGGAAGTGATATTCTGGAAGAAGCTTCAGAAAATTTGGAATCTGCAGAGGAAGCTTTTCTTCAATCTACATTTCTTCAAGCTTCTAGAAAATAGGCTCTTTATTGTTTTAATTTTATTTTGCAATGTTTTCCTGTGCAAGAAGTTTCTGTAGAAGATTTGCTTTATTTTTATTAAATTGAAAGATTGTTTGTACAAAAGAAATTATAATTTGCATAGAAGATTTTAATTATTTTGTAAATTTGAGAGTCTTCTATGTTTGTAAATTTTAGTGCTTCTGTAGAAAATTTTATAGTGAAATCAGAAAACCTCTGTGAAAATTATTTTAAACAGTAGAAAACCTAGAGGAATTATGTAGGAATATATTTGAAAATATTCCTGTAGAAAATGTCATTTAAATTTGTTTTCCAAATTAGTTTATTTGGCAGGAAAAATTGGAAAACCTCTGTGAAATTTTTCTAATTATTTCTTGTAATTTTTTTTTGTAAAAATTGCTCATCTGGAGCAATAATTTTGATAATTATATATATATATATATATACTTTAATATTTGGAAGCTTTTGTTAAATTTTCTAGTAAATTTCTCTATGTGAAAGTGCCGACTGCAAATGTCGTATGACAAATTTTGAATTATTGAAACTTAAATAAATAAATAAAAATTTGGAGGGAGGCCGGGGGGCTACCCCCATAGCCACCCCATAGGGGAGGCGACTATGGAGGCAGCGCCTAGCGCTGCCTTCCACAACCACCCCCTCTATGGGAGTGGCTGCGGATGCAACTCCCATAGCCACAACAGCCTTAAGGTTGTGTATAAAACTCATCCGCCCCCTTCTTAATGCGATCTGATTTTTAAATTGTTTTCTTTAATATTAATATATATATATATGTTATATATATTATATATATTATATATATATATTATATTATATATATTATGTATATATATATTTGGAAATTGTATTTTATTTTTAAATATATTTACTTAAATGATTATTATGTTATGAGAGGTGCATACAAATGCACAAGTAGTTATTTTATAATAAAATGATTTTAATAGAGAAAATTGAATTTTTATCATTATGTGTAATTGAGAAAATTGGAGTTAAACAATTAGTTTTAGTTTCCTTATTTTTATTGTAAATGGAATTATAATTAAATTGATTAATTTCATGTAGTATGTTATTGCTTTAATTGGATTTAAGAAATCCTAATGTTAGATTATTATTTTTCTTGAAAATTATTTTTAAGTTGTGTTTCCTCCTATTCGCGTTGTTTGGGAAAATTGGGTTAATTGGGTTGTCTTTTAGATGTATTTCCTTTGTGAGGGGGTTGTTATTTGTGATGGTTCAACCCTTTTAATTAACATGGGTAGTGTACATGGTTCTTATTTAGTTTGGACACCTGGTTCTATGAACGGGTTGTGTTGTCTATTGCTATAAAGATGGTATTTGTTATTGGTTTGTGTGCACCTTGTCTACCCATGGTTAGTGGATTAGTTCCTTATGTTGTTAGTAGGGGAGTGGCTCTTCATGGGGGCCGACACACAAAGTAGTGCCTGGGTAACTCATGTAGAGTTAGTCTAATCAGTGGAAACTAAATAAATGTATTAAGGGAAAAATGGTAGCTTAAAAACACTTAACTTGTTAATTACGCCTCGCTCATGGACTCAAGGGCTTGTTTAGACTTCGGATGAGATGAGAAGGCCTAGAATGGAAAGATCTTTATCTTGTCTCTATGAAAGATAATTGATTCAACATTGAATTGTATGTGGGTTCGGGTTTCATGAGAGGTCACTAGCGTAACCCAAAATGGGGGCCGAAGCCTAGGAAGATTCACTAGGGTAACCCATGGAACTTTGTGATGACACTCCTCCTATGACAACAGTAAGTCTATTTGTATTGTGTAGTTGATCATTATATTCTGGAAGCATTGTAACCATTATGTTATGTGTTGTACTTGTGTAGTTTAGTCTTGGGCTTGCCCGTGTCTAGAGGTTGTTGGTTTTGTTTAGGGATCCTTTTTACTATCTCCTAGCATGGGGGGTGGGCCTACAGGTACCACTTGGTTGGGTGGAACGTGTACCTTACACCGTTGGGTCCCCACTTCATGTTCGTGATGGCAGGATCTTCCTGATTAGAGAACTCGCATATACCAGATTACTTGTACCATTTCTTATATGCTTTTATATCAATGAATAATTGTTTATGTATTACTCCTCATTTGTATTAGAGGAGGAATTTTGTATCAATATAATTATAACTTAAATGTATGAACTTCCTCATTTTGGGAATGAATGGAAGCTATAAATGGTTCCTTTATGTATTTTGTATCTTATGAGATGAATTAAATGTTTTGAATGTATGTAATTTAAATTCATAAGGAATATTTATATGCTATGGGTAGTTAGTTTTTGTATTATGGGATTCGAATGTAATGCGTTGTCGCATATCTTAGAGAATGCATGCGTTAGTGTTATTCATATTACATGTTAATGTAACACTTTTAATATATTTTTTTTGTTACGCTTCTGTTGTATTTGCGTCATTCTTTAAGGTTACGTGGCAGGGCATTACAGAGGGAGATAGAGTGGGTATAGGGTTTATAGAGTGGGATACTATATATTATATATTTATTATATTAAATATATTAATATAATATTAATATATTAATATAATATTAATATATATAATATACATTAAAATATATAATATATAATAATATATATTAATACTATATTAATATATATTGTATATATAATAATATATGAATATATATATTAATTTATAATAAATATATATCATATATCATAAGAAATAATAATTCTTAAAGTTCAAATAACGGATATCCGTTTTTCATATTAGTAGGTTATGCACTCAGACAAGCAAAAATATATATTAATATTAATATAGTATTAATATATAACATATATTAATATATAATATATATTAATATATAATATATATTAATATATAATATATATTAAAATATAATATATATTATACATTGATATATAATATAACATATGACATTGTAATAACACTAGAGATAACAGATATCTATTTAGAACAAATATCCATTTAGAATGGATATCCATTTTGAAATGGATATATGTTTTGTAAGTTATATAAAAAACAAAAAAATGAATGCTTTGAGTATTTCAACGGTCCCTACATTCTTTTTGTCATGAAATTCTCATGGTTTTGTTTGCATAAAACGAAATTCAACTTTTCAAAGATTCTCTAACACTTTTTTTAGAATTCCAATCATTTGTGTGTGTTTTTTTGTTTGTGCAATGGGGAGCAGTAGTCGGCGTAAGAGAAAAGGTAAAAGGAAACTTACAGGAGATCAAATTGAAGCATATAGAGCAAAAGATAGAGAAAGTCATAAGAAAAGAAGACAAGGTATGCAAAATATTCAACTTGAAGCTTCTTTCGAACCATTAAATGTTAATTCAAGTGAAGATGAAATAGAAATTGAAAATATTGAACATCATATTCAAATTGAAAATGAAAACATTGAAATTGAAAATGTGGTTGAAAATGAAATTGTTTTTGACAATGAAAATGTTGTTCAAAATGAAATTGTTATTGAAAATGTTGAAAATAGAAAGAATGAAAATGTTAATAACATTGTACTTGAAAATGAAAATGTTGATAACATTGAAAATGTCGAAAATGAACCATATGTAACACCTAATTACAAAAGAACCCCTAAATGGTTGGTTGAAATAGATGAGAACATAATTGATAATCTTGAAGGAAAAAGGTCAGAACAAACGGTTCGTTTGTGGGATATGAAAATGTTCAATGAATTATTTTCCAATAAGACATTAACCAAACAATGCCAAATTTTTGTGCAATTACTTAAGATTTACAAAATGAGACCATTATTAAAAAAATTGAAGATTCGTCTCACAAAAAAATTAGAAAAAATAGTCTTATTGTAAAAAATATTTTTAATGCTCTAACCTCTATTGGAAAGACTCGTAAGGAAAAAGATAAAAGGGTTGCTCAAAGAGTGATCACAACCTCACTAGTAAGCCATCATTTGAAAAATGCTCATTTAATGAGACAAACTTGTATTGATTTTAACTTAAATCGTAAAACATTGAATAGAGCACTCTCAAGAAGAGGAAAACTTGATAGTGCTCTTCAAAATGATACATAGTATTTTAGTGGGAGGCTTCCATGTGTTGATAAAAAGCTAACCAATAATGTAAAGTTGTAAATTGAACAATATTGGAATTCTCACTCTAGAGTATCACCGAATGTAAAGAATGTTTTAAAGTTACAAATTGGTAATCGAGACCGTAAACCGCATCCTAAACATTTTTTGGAATGTAGCCAAATAATTTTCTAGAAACAATTTTTTCAAGAACATCCACATTTGCAAATCTCACAAAGGGCTTTTGATTTTTGCAAGCCATTTTATTGTGTTCCTATTAAGGCTTGTAATACATGTTGTTGTAAATACCATGTTGAGTTTTCAATATATCGTGAATTGTTACGCCATATTCGTTCTACTATGCATACTGAAAAAATGTGTTAGGAGTGTCATGCAGTGCAACTTCTCAAGTCATCCAGGGAGTTGTTAGATTCATTTTTATGCATTAGAGGTGATGGTTGCTTATTTTATAGAAATGATTGTTTAAATGAAACATGTTTTTAATGTGGTGTTTTATTGAATTTTGTAACACGCTTTCATGAGGGCAGTGATCATGATTTTGGTAACAAAATTGTTGAGAAAAACAAGTATGAGATAGTCAAATATGCATTGAAGAGTGGAGGTGAGGGTTCTAGATGTGAGTTGGTTGCAAGAGAGGTAAGTATTGCTGATTTTATTTCATATTTTAAGAAAAATATTTTCTATAAGTATGCAAGGCATAGCCACAGGTTGCAGTGGTTGGATCGACAATTTAGGATATGTAAAGAATATTTCCCCATTGGAACTATTGTATATGTAGTTGATTTTTCTAAAAATTACACATTGCAACCGCAAAATGAAGTTCAATCCCAATATTATAATTCTATTCAAATTGTTATTTTTGTCCACATAACATATAGGCATGCCCCTGATAGTACATAAGAGGATAGGAAGATAATCAGGGAGTGCCATTTTTACATGAGTGATGATAGATCTCATTCATATGAGTTTATACAAAATTGTTTTGAAACTTTTATTGAGTTCTTGAAAGAAAAAGGAATTGCAATGGGTCAACATTTGATTTGGTTAGATAACTGTACAAGGCAATTACGAATGCTTGCATTTTTTATTGGTTGAGTAGGATGCATATAGAGAGAGGTGTACCACATATTTGAAGTTTTTTCGAAGCTGGGCATGGAAAAGGAGAGCATGATGGCACATGTGCATGCGTGAAGAGAGTTTTGGTTAAGGAACAAATGAAGATTAGAGGTGGTGCAACATTTAGTGATGCATGTTATATTATATATTGGTGTACTTATGCACTATCACGAGGAGGGACACTTGATTCACAAGTGTGAAGGTTCTTTTGGTTGGTTAAGGAGGGCACAGTGGGAGATGGAATGGAAAGCCAAAAAATTAGAGATTCTTCAAAGATGCATTCATTTTGAAGCTCAGATGCGAGTGCATGGACCATATGGACACAAGAGATGGCTTGTTTTTGTCAGAATTGTATTCAATGTGATTGGGATTAGTGCGAGTCAAGTGAGTGGGTAGATACATGGATTCCACATTACCTAACCCCTTTATTTGTAGCACAATCCCCATTACAAGATGCAATGGAAATTTCACTTGACTACGATTATCTTTCAAATCTTGTACAATTAGGACATGTCTATGCAGTTGTAGCACTGCAGGGGAATGAAGAGGGATCAGACTATTGGTTGACATGATGTGTACAAGGAAAAAAAAAGCTAACACAACCGATGACAAATGATGATGGCTTCATGTATCCTACAGGTTCAGTTGTTGTTTCTCGAACTTGGTTGCATTACCATTTCATCATCATTTAGGTTGTTTACAATAATATAGATTTTATACTCTAAGTATATTTAGAAGTTGATAAAAAAATTATGATACTCATATTCAGTTGTTTTCAAAACTTGGTTGCGAACATATATGATTAGAAAAAACAACATACCTTCATTTGAAGACTATGAGAAACACAAAACCATTCTCATGTATTCACACCTTGTTATAGCAACAAATGTTAAGTTATTGAGACATCATGCTAGACCAAAAACAAAAAAACTATGGACAATTAGTAGTGTTGATCCTGAAGCATTACTAGAACTCTGAAGGTAAGAGATGACCCTGCATGCACACTTGAGTATCAGATCATTTGTTGTATGGGACAAGTATGATATTGTTCATCACATTTTGATATTTTTTATCTACTAAGGTTCATTATTTAGGTTGTTTAGAATAATATAGATTGGTTATTCTAAGCATCTTTTATAGTTTAGATTACCAATTCATCATCATTTAGGTTGTTTAGAATAATATAGATTTGTTAGTTTAAGCATCTTTTCTATTGTGACCATATTGATTTCTCATTTGAAGTATATTGCGATGTTCTTGGCACGATTGATCATGGAGCTGCTGCAACAATATCTAGCTCTGATCCATTGGCAGAGGTATGTGATAGATTAGAATAATATAGATTTGTTATTCTAAGCATCTTTTATAGTTTTTATTACCAATTCATCATCATTCAGGTTGTTTAGAATAATATATATTTGTTAGTCTAAGCATCTTTTCTATTGTGATAATATACATTTCTCATTTGAAGTATATTGCGATGTTCCTAACATGATTGATCATGGACCTACTGCAGCAATAGCCAGCTCTGATCCTTTGGGAGAGGTATGTGATAGATTACAATAATATAGATTTGTTATTGTAAGCATCTTTTATAGTTTGCATTGCCATTTCACCATCAATTAGGTTGTTTAGAATAATATAGATTTGTTATTCTAAGCATCTTTTCTATTGTATGTAGTTTAACTACTACCTTGATGGTTTGTACATGTGCTTGACACTCCAGAACGTCAACATGCTACTCTTGTGGAAGAATGTGTCGACTGTGAAGGAAATGCATGTTCTATTTCCTTCCCCTATTGGGAAATGACTATGTATTAGGGTCGTTTGTTGTATGCCTATGTGGTATTTTGTAAATCTTATATTTGATAGAAATTATTGAATGATAATATCATGCATATTGTGTACACTTTATGTGTATTCAAGTGTATACTTTACAACTTATGTGTATACTTTGTCACTTATGAGTATTCCAATGTATACTTTACGACCTATGTGTTTTAATGCGTACACATTGTATTCATGTGTGTAGGTGTATTTGAGTAAATGAATCAATTTTTCACTTACTCACGAGGAACAAAATGAACCCTAAACCCCTTTGCACCTTTACATCGCATCCATTTGACCCATTTTCCATCAATTGAAAATTTGACACCACATGAAAATGCCTTAGAGATATCAAAAACTAAGAGAGGTTATTGTATAAGGTCCCAACATGATTCCATAGCCTTAGACGAAGAGTCTGTAAGCATCATGGTTTCCAAGAAATAGCCCTTCAAAGATTACTACCTTTTAGCACTTTAGACTCTTAAGGGAAATCGTCGGTCCAATGTAGCTCAGAGTGATTCAACGTATTTGGGTGTAAAAGAGGACCATACATAGCATAAATGTACCCATATAGATGTGTTAGAATAGTTTATTTGGTTGTACGAGTTGCAGAATGAAAGTTACACCATTGTGCAACTTTACATTGCTTGCATTTAACAACTTTTTCCTCAACTGAAAACTTGTCACCACAGGAAAAAACCTTCGAGATAGAAAAAATTGAGAAAGGTTATTATAGAGGGTCCCAACACAATCCCATAACCTCAGACGAAGAGTTTGTAAATGTCACAGTTTTTGAGAAATATCCCTTCAAAGATTGCTACCTTTTAGCACTTTGAACTCTTAAGGGAAATTGTCGGTCCAATGTAGCTCAGAGTGATTCGGTGTATTTAGGTGCAAAAGAAGACCATCCCTAGCATAAATGTACCCATTCAGAAATGTTGAATAATCCGTTTGGTCGTACGAGTTGTAGAACGAAAGTTGCACAACTTTGCAACTTTACATTACTTGCATTTGACAACTTTTTCTTCAACTGAAAACTCGTCACCATGGGAAAAAACCTCTGAGATAGAAAAAATCAAGAGAGGTTATTGTAGAGGGTCCCAACATGATCCCATATTCTCAGACGAAGAGTCTGTAAGCATCACGATTTCTGAGAAATAGTCCTTCAAAATTGCTACCTTTTAGCACTTTGAACTCTTAAGGGAAATCGCCAGTCCAATGTAGCTTAGAGTGATTCAACGTATTTAGGAGCAAAAGAGGACCATACCTAGTGTAAACGTACCCATCTAGACATGTTGGAACAATCTGTTTGGTCGTATGAGTTGCAGAACGAAGTTGCACCACTTTGCAACTTTACACTACTTGCATTTGACAACTTTTCCTCAACGAAAACTTCGTCACCACGGGAAAACACCTCGAGATAGAAAAAAATGATAGAGGTTATTGTAGAGGGTCCCAAAAAAATCCCATAGCCTCACGGAGAGTCTGTAAGCATCACGGTTTATGAGAAATAGCCCTTCAAAGATTGTTGTCTTTTAACACTTTGGACTCCTACATGAAATCGTGAGTCCAATGTAGCTTGGAGTGATTCGGCGTATTTGGGTGCAAAAGATGACCATCCCTAGTGTAAACATACCCATCCAGACGTGTTGGAACAATCTGTTTGGTTGTATGAGTTGCAGAACGAAAGTTACACCACTTTGCAACTTTACATTGCTTGCATTTGACAACTTTTTCCTCAACTGAAAACTTGTCACCATGGGAAAATGCCTCTGAGATAGCAGAAACCAAGAGAGGTTATTGTAGAGGGTCCAACACAATCCCATAGCCTCAAATGGAGAGTCTGTAAGTGCCACAATTTTTGAGAAATAGCCCTTCAAAGATTGTTTCCTTTTAGCACTTTGGACTCTTAAGGGAAATCGTCGGTCCAATGTAGCTCAGAGTGATTCAACATATTTGGGTGCAAAAGAGGACCATCCATAGCATAAAGGTACCCATCCAGACATGTTGGAACAGTCCGTTTGGTTGTACGAATTGTAGAACGAAAGTTGCACCACTTTGCAACTTTACACTGCTTGCATCTGACAACTTTTTCGTTAACTGAAAACTCGTCACCACAGGAAAACGTCTCTATGATAGAAAAAAATGAGAGAGGTTATTGAATAAGGTCCCAACATGATCCTGTAGCCTCTAACAAAGAGTCTATAAGCGTCAGGGTTTTGGGGTAATAGCCTGTCAAATATTGTTGCCTTTTTGCACTTTGGACTCTTAAGGGAAATAGTCGGTCCAATGTAGCTCAGAGTGATTCGACATGTTTGGATGCAAAATAGGACCTCCCTAGCGTAAATGTACCCATCCGGACATGTTGGAAAAGTTTTTTTGGTCGTACGAGTTGCATAAAGAAAGTTGCACCACTTTGCAACTTTACACTGCTTGAATCTGACAACTTTTTGCTCAACTGAAAACTTGTCACCATAGAAAAATGCCTTTGAGCTAACAAAAATTGAGGGAGGTTATTGAAGAAGGTCCCAAAATGACCCTATAGCCTGTGACGGAGAGTCTATAAGCTTCATGATTTTTGGGTAATAGTCCATCAAAGATTGTTGCCTTTTTGCACTTTGGACTCTTAAGGGAAATCATTGGTCCAATGTAGCTAAGAGTGATTCGACGTGTTTGGATGCAAAAGAGGATGATTCCTAATATAAAGTACCCATATAGTATGCCTATTTTTCTTAATGATGCATTATGGTTAGCAACATTCAGTGTTGTGCATTATGATAATACAAATTTCATGTCGAAGGTCAAATAACATGCATGTCATGGAGTTGTATTTGGTTTGTTTAATGGTAGTATCACACTCATTTGGTCTATTTAATGGTTTCATAATGGTTGAGTGATGTCTTAATTGTTAATCATGATTATTGTATAGATTTCACTTGAAAAATCTAATGAACATGTATCTTGTTTAGTTGTAAGGACTTTGTTTGAAGGTTGCATCAAACCCCTATGGTTGAAAGATATTGATTCTTACTCAAGATGATTTTATACCTTTTACATGTTATTAAGCTTGAATGAACATTAAGTGACATTGATTTTTATCAAGATGATTATATTACTTTCAAATGAACACTATAACATGAAATGCATTTTATTAAGTTGTATCCACTTTTCATTAATTTTAACTTCTTTTGAAATAAAAACTAGTTGCACACTTCATTACATGAGTTCAAAACAAAATATTGTCAAATGTAAATTCATTCAATAGAGCTTGACATCATGGGTATTCTCAAATTGAGTGTTTGATAAAAATGTCTTGGTAGACATGTATGAAAAATGTGGTACAATAGAAAAGACAATGAATTATTTAAGAAAACTCCTCAAAGAAATAGATGGATTACCAATTGTAATTCATAAGTGAAATATTTAAATGTAATTTCGTTAATCTATAACATACATTATCAATCATAACTTTAAACCATTCTATGATAATTATACATTCCATTTTGAAAATTCAGAGTAGAAAGACATGCACACGAGGAACAAATTAGATCGAATATCAATTCTTATATATCAAACTGTAGAATAATTGTGTTTGTGTATATACAAATTTGGTATATGCCTACTCAGAACAAGTTTTGCAACAAGTTTTACAAAATGTGGCATATATGCCATCTCAAGATCTATCAAACCCTAAGTACATATCAATCTATATCATATCCTAATCCTATGTTGGACCATCAAAATTGAGCCTCCTCGAAGAAGTTAGTTGCTCCGAAAGTTTCCTGCACAATAACATTTCAAACCACAAATTAGACTAATTATGTGAATGGTTGACAAGTTAGACTAGTAAATAGAAACTTATATACCATCATTTATAAATTACAAATTTAACATCGAAATCAATATACATGTACTGTATTATATCAATAATGCAATTCTTGTTTACCTCAAGTCTTTCTCTCTTTTCTGCAAGACGTTATGCATATGATTGTCCATTAGGACAATCAGGAGTTCTCGTATAAAGTATTGGTCTCACACTTTTCATAGTGTTGAGTCGAGCAGAGGACTATAACAGATAAAATAAAAATGATACAAATTAACATATGATTGTTGACAAATAATCATATCTACTAATCACATATCTACTACTATCTAAACGTAAATGATCTGCAATATAAAATAAACACATACCTGTTGTGATGCTATGACACTAGATGGGATCATAGTGGATGAATCAGCTAAGATGGTTTCCTATATAAAAAATGACAAGAATGTAAATTCACATGCACATTTAATTATAATGTCGAGAATAAAAAAAAAAAATACTTGTTGTGCAACTTCATCCAATGGGCCAGACCCAGTCAACAAGGTTGTATAAGAACCAGGTTGCTACATAAAAAGACAAGATTACATCAGACTATCAATATATGTAGTACATTTATTTAAACATAATATATTTCAAAAATTAACATCTAAAATAATAATTTAAATAATTTACCATATAATGATTCTCTAGCACAAATAAAATGGCAGTATGCATAGCCTCCTGCACTTTTAACATTTGCTCTTCTGTCAATAACTATTAAAAATTCCAAGACATAAACATATATTAGTACAAATATCTCTCATAAAATATGAAAGAATTTACATAAAACACACAACGAAATTACTTTAAGTCTTACCGGTCCTCCTATATCATCCATGGCAGTCGATGTCTCTCCTGCAAATGGTCCACTTTGTGCTCTATCAACTCCTACATCTGACATATCATGAATCTCATAGTCGGATGTGTCTATGGAGGCCTCAGTGGACCATTAGAGAGGTCCCAAACATAAATTTTTGCATGTCATGCAATGATGAGACACACACGTATGCCCCGAAGAAGACAGTGTACTAGTGGGAGTTGATGTAGTAGCTGCACCACCAACATGCTGGGATGCAACATCAAATGGTTGTGCAACATGATGGCTTTGCATGACCAAATGATCACTCAACAAATGTAACAAATAAATGCTCAGTCCTTGCATCTACAACAATCTTAGGGTAAGGTAGTGGAGTCGGGGCAGCAATAGGTGAAGGAGGATGAACTGGGGTGACTCAGCATGCTCTAGGTCTATCCTGTGGCATCCCTCTACCAACACCTTGGAAATATCGCATGTCAAAGTAATTGACATGTTTCCCTAGCACAAACTCAACATATAATTTTTGGAGAAAATACTAAGGGACATCAAGATTGTTGTTGGGTGGTTTATCAAAAACCATCCACCAATGTCTCCAAAAATTATCTAATATGCCTCTATGGGTGCACCATTTAATTGAAAATTTTGGTTTCCGCACATTAACAGGTTATCCTATTTTCTAATCGATGAATAACTAGGCTAATTGGGATTTATCAATATCAAGTTCCTTCACCTCATCATATGATAACCCATTAGCATAAAATTGTCTTTGTTCCTGTCGCTAGTGTGCAAATCTATTATGCTGAGTTGCCAAAGTTTCAACATTTGAAATGATTGTTTCCAAAGTGTTTTTCATGTCTGATAGCTCATCGAGTGTCTCATAGATTCGACATACCTTTCTTAATTGATCTAAATTTATATGAATAGACTCACTCGTATATTGTTGGCACAATTTGATTTGGAAACAATGGTTGCGGTGAAGGAGGATTTGGAGGGTTTTCATTTTTTGTGGGATCGGGATTTTCATTTTGTGCGAGGTTAGGGTTTTCATCTTGTGCAAGGTTAGGATTTTCATATTGATCCATTTTAAACCTATTAATTGATAAAAAATTTCAAAATTAACAATGGTTTTAATGCAATAAAAAATCTATCAAATTTACCCTATTTTTCACTAAAATTAAAAAAAAATGCAAAATGAATATAAATTGAATAAAATTTTGAAAAATCCAAACGTACCTTACAAATTTGAAAGATTTTGAGCTAATTAACCTCTGGCGAACGGATATCTGAGTTGCTTAGTAGAAAAAACCCACGCACAAGCAGATATAATGAGCGCTCAAAATTTTCTTTTTTATTTATAACGTAGGAAACAGATATCCATTTTAAAACGGATATTTGTTTCCTGATTTATAGCTTTTTAAAAATATGGCCAGGTCTGAGACTTGACCATATTGAATTGGATGGTTTTTTTGAAAGGTATAATATATATAATATAACATATACTATATTATAATATTATATTATATAATAATATTATATTATATTATTATATAATAATATTATATTATAATATTATATTATATAATAATATTATATTATATTATATTATTATATTATAATTAATATAATATAATATAATATTATTGTTACCTATTTTTAGCTACAACTGAAAATAGGTGGATTGCATTCATCATAGAAAGGTGCAAAATTTCTGCTAAAAGTATTCATTGAATTCCAAAATTTGATTATGCAAATGTTTGTAATAGAAGAACTCATAAATTTGCATAAAAGAATGTTGTTTTTATTCATATTGGAAAGATTGAAGTCCCGCACAAGTTGCAGGAGTAGCTAATTTGATTTTTATAATCAAATGATGGATACAAGAAAAGAATGTAAACTATACAACATAAAATAACATGAGCATAAGATAGAAGGTGATTCGTCATTGCTTGGAATGATGAATCATCTTCATGTTAAAGTCTTTAGTTGTTGTGTTGTGCTTTTGAATTGATCCAACTCTAGGCTCCAAAAGCATATGCAAGTATGATGAAAAGTGGTATTAGAGATGGTCTTTAAGCAATGACAAATCATATCCTATGCTATGCCTACATTGCCAACAGGAATATAGTCTACATCTTTTCAGGCATATATCAAATGATTAAGCAATCAAATTGATATGATCAAAAGGAATAGAACTCAATGAAGCTTTCAGCTTCATTTATTTTACTAACATTTTTGTTTAAGTGTGCAGGAACAGGTACATATTTCATCATGATTCAACATTATAGTTGTGGGAAAAAATGTGGCTCCCATAAGGGTTGAGCCCAACAACTATGAAGGTACAATGCCCATAATCATCAATGGGCAGTCATGTTTTGAATTCTAAAAATACATAGGACAACAAATGCATTGATGACAACCATTATGTCTTGAAAGTAACTGAAGATACATATTGAATCCAGTATAAGCTCACCGAGCATAATGGATTGCAGTCATTAAAGAAGGAATGATTAAGAAATGGAAGGGACAGTGCCATTTTATGCATGAAAGATCAACAAATAATGCAGGGACAAATTTAAAGGTGCCAAAGAGAGATAGACAATGTTTATAGTGCATGATGTATACTCTAGTTTCAAAGCAAGATAGTGAACAGTCAAGCATAAATAGAGCAATCAATTAAGCAATGACAAGAATCAATAAATGACAAAGAGATCAGTGTTATGCTTGTATCCAATGAGTTGAATTATAAATTAGGATATGTCATGAGTATGCTCACAGTGACAGTAAAATATGTAAGGCAATAGCCTATTTGAATGGTGGCTAACAACTATATAGTGACCTTGAAAGGAGTCTTCGTGACTGCACAGTGCCTCACAGTGTAATGTTAGTCTTTAATTTTGATACAATCTATTCACTGTGGTACCCTTGTTATTTTTTTTTAAGTTTTCAGTCATCAAGGAGCTTTCTATAGCAAATGCAAGGATTAGTACAAAGATTGCAAAGTCTACAAAGAGGTGTCTCTATACAGAGAACAAGATAGGCATGAGAAACTTAAGGTATCATAAAGACAAGCCCTCCAACTCACAAAGAAAATACCCAAAAATTATGCAATGACGGCCTGTACTGGAAAGCATACAATGTTTCTTTTATTCCTCCCACATAAAGGAAGATGTTCATTATCTGCTTTAAGTGAGCTTCAGTCGAGCTTATCAAGGAGAGAAATACATAGGAAAATGAATACAAGAAGTGAAAAGGCTAGGGTTCATGAAGGAATGCATTTTTTTTTACAGAGATTGTTCTTGTTTCTAAGAAATCATCCATATTATGATCTTGCATCATAGCAGCAGAAGTAAAATCATAAAGATTTCCAAGAAGGGCCGAGTACAAAGATCAAGATTTTGTTTACATTATTTTTTCCAAAGAATGCAAAAATTTAGCCACGGCCTGGAGAAAATATTAAAACCCTTGACATAATGGAGCTTGGAATTTTTTTAGAAAAATACGATCAAATATTCCATCATTTTACAGTTGCCTGAGCTCGAATAGAGCATTTCTTTTGTAGAGGGCCGCGGGGTTTTCCCTGTATTGTCCTAAAAAAAAGGCTCAAACCAAGGTCTTTAATGGTGGCCAGGAACAACAAAAAGTTTCCACAGGAAGAAATCAAGAAAATATATAAGAAGGCATGCCATGGCCGTGGCTATAAAGCCTGAGAATACATTCAAAATGGAGTTAAATATCAGCATTTCTAGCAAGAAAATGACTTACCAGTAGTTGGGGGGCATATAGATCTTGCAGAAAATCTCTAGAGCATCCATCAAATCTAGACCCCGGCACCAGTGGCAGCACAAGAGACAGAGTAAAGCGGAAGTGGAAAAATGTTGAGTGAAGTGTGAATGTGCTTTGGCCATCAAATGCTTTGGTTTAGGGTTTTCTTTTTCCCTAACTTTTGGCCGATACTTTCACAAGTATCTTTGTCACTTTATTTTAAACTTTTGATGCCTTACTAATACCTTATGGTATTATTTATGCCTTTTGAATACTATTACATATCTCAACATCTTTTGTGCCTTGGATTTTTATAATTTTTGAAGAAAATCAATGCCATGAACCTATGAAGTCTTCATATACCCTACAAATTATATGCCTTATTTTATTCTTACAAATCCATGATATTACTAAGGAATATAACTATGTGTTGCATGAAGAGCCCGAAATAACATTTGAAAAATATATATTTCATCATATATTACATGATATGCATATATTGCATGAGGAGGCTGAAAGCATGTGAGAAGAATTTGAGTCTTCTTGACTTATGATTAGCAAAGTGAGAGCTTGGAGTGCTATAATGGGGAGTCATAAGGGGAAATTTATTTTTTGCAATTTTTTTTTTTAATTATTTTACCCTTATTCTATATTGTAAAGTTGTATTTGAAGGTTATTACTTTTCAATAATTTTTCAAATCAACTATTGTAAAAAGGGGAAAATATATAAATTTTTTTCACTCACATGCATGTGGAGTTGAGGATTTTGCATGCCTTTCAGAGTTCCATTCATCATGGGAGAGTTGATAAAAACGAGGTGGTTTTCGCATGCTTGAACCCATTTTTTGAGGGATTTTCAGTTCAGTTTGAGTGCTCCATGGATCAGTTATGAGTTGACGGCTAGTTTGAGCCTGAGTTCACTCATTTTTGCATGAGTTTGAGCTAT
Organism: Sequoia sempervirens; assembly: GCA_007258455.2. NCBI lineage: Eukaryota > Viridiplantae > Streptophyta > Pinopsida > Cupressales > Cupressaceae > Sequoia > Sequoia sempervirens. The sequence continues at coordinate 24,764,584 of VDFB02000363.1, forward strand.
TTTTATCATGGTTTTCTCTTCTGCTCGGATTTCACATTGGAGATGCTGTTTTCACTTCAGTTCTCATTTAGTTCTATTATTGGCTGCTTTGTGCATGCCTTTTGTATATATTGAAAAAAGTTAGTCTTTTTCCTCTGGTTCTTGTTTTCTACCTTTGCGTTATGCAAAGAAGACTATCTTGTAACTCAACATTTTAGATTTAATACAGTTTATAGCTTTATAGGTTATCATTTTGAAAAAAATTTTCCTTCATGATATTAATTGGAATAGAGTTCACCTTTCCAATTTCAGGTGTTTTGTATTGTTTAAATAATTTGATGCAATTTTGATGAGTTTCATTTTTGAAACCTTCAAATTTTTGTCTTGTTTACACATGCATATACACAATTGCAGTTCTTCACAGGTCATTAATTGTACTAAAAAGTTGTTTTTCTTTTTCCTTTAATTTGTGAAAACTCAGTTTTCCTTAGTAGGAAAATAATAGATGTAGCTTTTTAATGAATTATTCATGTGTTCGAAGTGTTCAAATTGGACTGTGTTAACAATTTTTCCTGAAGATATAAGTTGTGGATCATTCTTATTCTGCAAGTTTACCATCATTTAGGTGCATCACCATGGTTTTAATTTTAGTTCATGCATTCAGTTCAATCCTTCTTACCCTTTTCTCAAAACAAATAATTCAAGTACCTAATTGATCATCATATAGGAACCAACCTAGAATATGGAGGTCTATCTTCGCCATAGGAATACCCATAGCCTGAAGATAGTTCCCATGTTTCAACAGATTGCTGAATTTAACCATTCAAGCATTTAGGTGAAATATGATTGACAACAATTATAATATTATATAATATGAGCTATCAATTTTTAAAAAAATTATAACGCTGGAAACAGATATTTGTATTTAAAATAGATATATGTTTTCTAATTTATAACTTTTTAAAAATATGGTCAGGTTTTGGACCCGACCATATTGAATTGGCAATGGTTTTTTTGAAATGTATAATATATATATATATTATATTATATTATATTATAATACAATATACATTATATTATGTATAATATATATATTTTTTTGCTTGATAAATCATTGCTTGTGGGGCAACACCCAAAAAGTGACCAAAAATAAAATATGGATTGCTTAAAACCCAATATTGGGGAGCACAAAACCTACTTCAGAGCCACAAATGGGGAGCACAAAAAGACAACATCAAATCAATTTTACACTTGCCTATGGATTATTCTGACTAAATTCCATTAAAAATGTTGACCACCATACCCTATTCAATTTGCATAGAGGAATTCAAACTCTGTTCATTGTTCCCCTTTCTTACTGAAGATTGCACGCCAGGGGGTGACTTTTTCCTCTTTACCTCTATCCATCCATGCTCATCCTGGGAAGGATCCATGGTGCTTTGATCTACCTTGTTTAAAGAGAGCATTCTCCTCAAGTCATTTGATCATCCCCGACCAACACTGATCTGATATCCTTGACTCCATCCCCACCAAGCATCGAGCCATTCGAAGACACACCTTTTGTTTCCTCAGAGTTGGCAGTTTTGTTAAGAGGAGTCTCGAGGCTCGTAGATTTGAGAATGTTTGGAGAGGGGGAAGTTACCTTCGAAGGAGTTGCAGAAGAGCATGAAGCTGATTGTGAAGAAATCAAATAATGATGAGGTTCAACACTGATCCACCATGTGGGGGTGCTACGAGAGGATTGGTTCCCAAGCTCATGACTTTTTGCTTTAGGACATTGTGGAGTGTGATGCTCTATTAAGAAACACTTCCTACATCTGAAAGCAATATTTTTCATAATCAACTTGCAATCTCCATAGTCTCTTCCCCACCTTTAATGAAATCTCAGTTGGGAGACCTTGGGAGAGATCCATTTCCACACAGATTCGGTCATAGGTGGTGCTTGTATACTTAATTGTTTCTTCTGAGGCATATAAAAACTTACCCAAACCATTTCCAATGGTCTATAAACAATCACACTCCCAAAACTGAATTGGGAGCTATGGCAATCGAACCCAAAGAAAGAAGGAATTGAAAGTTTTTGTACGAGGATCAAAGGAGGGATACCAAGCTTTCATACATAGGAAATCACCCTGAAACACCCACGACCCATTTTTTACCACCTTTTCTTTGTTTTCGTAGGACTCAAACTCAAGGATGAAAAAATACGTAGCACTGGGGAAGATACTGATTTCATCCTCCAATCCCTCCTTCTAGGTAGAATTGATCCATGAATGGAGATTGCACAACTGGGGCCAAGTTTTTACAAACTTGCAAATGAGAGTGTTGTCGTAGAGGAATTCCTCCCTGTCATGTACTGGGCCATTTACACAAATCTCAGGCACATTCCTAAATTGATATAGATGGAATGGAGAGTGATCTATGTTATCCCTGGTCGCAATAGAGCCAACTTCCTTCCTCTGAGCAGAGCCATCCTTCACCTTACTCGGCCTGTACGAATCAGAAAAAGGCATGCACCCTAGATCCTTGGTTTCATGTTCCACAAGAGGAGGGAGATGGGAGCCCTGTGTGCCAGTTTTCTCCTTCAAACCCTTGTGGGGTTGTCACAAACTAGGAGAATAAAAGGCCGAACTGGCCCTATTGGATCCTCAGAGGGCATCAAAAAAACTTTACCTAGGGTTTGCGAGAGAGGAAGCAAGGAAAAGGGGGCGCCCGACAAGGGCATCGACAAAATTTTTCTTTGAGTTACTCCCAACAACACCCAAATTTTGGATGCCAACCATTGCAGAGTGAGGAAGACACTCATCAGGTCTCCTTTTGCCATCATCCAGACGCAAATCACCCCCGCCTAAGCCCCGTGAGCCAACCAATGGAGAATAAGGAAAACGGAGAGGGATACCTCTTCCCTCCTGCAAATGCCCACACACATAATGAGATGCCTCTAAATTTGCATTAGGGCATGAAAATGCCAGTGCCGCACATCCAGAACCCACCATGCCATGGCCTGTTACATTGGAGCACCCTTGGAGATCTTGATCAGAGGTTGCAGAAGTTGCAAAAATATTTTCAAAGCAAAGTGTGCCATGAAATGATTATATAAAATATAATATATATATATATTATAAATTATAATATAATATATATAATATTGATTTTAATATAATATATAATATATATTATATTATTTATAATATATAAGATATATAATAATATATATAATATATATTGTAATGCCCCTCTGCGCTTTGTCCTGACAGTGTTGTATGTGGCTTGGTCTGTCTTTGTTGATGTCGTTTTGTCTACTATTTTGCAATTTGATCTAGTATTGCATGATGATATGTTTATAGAGTTTGTACATGATTGTGCTTTGTTTGATAATTTCGTGAAAATAGAAAAAACATTGAATTATAAGGCTTCGGAATAATTAAATAAAAAACCTTTATTAAATCAGAGAATTAAATTAAATTAAATATTGTGAAAGCATTTATTTAATTTTAATAAATTGAGATTTATTGTTTAAACAAAATATTTAAATGAATATATATTAAACTATGTGGTTATGCAAATAACCTATATGCTAGATTGAATTAATAGATTAAATTAATAAACCTTTGAGCAAATATTAAGTGGGAGGAAAATTAAAAATTTGAAAGTGGAAAGCAGTTTCGAAAGAAGTTAATTATTAAGTGGTGGAGGTTAATAAATGAATAAGGAGTGGAAGTTAACTAGAGAGGGGCAATTGGATTATTTTTGGGAAAAACTAATTGCATTCAGTTGTGCGGGAATTTCTTATTCTGGAATTTCATGTTCTCTGGTTCTGGAAACTTCTTGGGGGATTTTGGAAGCTGGAAGTAGGGAGTTTGCAGTATTGTGGAGTCTCAAAAGGGGTAGAAGCTGGGAATTGGAAGAGTTCTGCATCAAGCCTTAGCCTCAATAAGTAGAAAGAATCTAGGTTCCCTTGCTAATCTTATTTTTTTTTATTCTGAAGAAAATAAAAAGGCAGAAGTTGTTTTCCTTATGAAAATTAAACGTAGATGCTGAGTTTGTGGCCCTTGAGAAATTAAATAATTTTTGTTTCAATATGGAAGAGTCTTTTGGTCTGTTAGTAAAACGAATTACATATGTTAAAATAGATAAACCCCTAAGTTCTTGAGTATCGCTTCACTCCACTGGGAAAATTCTATATTCTTGTGCCCTAAGATTAAGCGGATGCTTTGATAGGTAATGGGTTGCCTCCTTTTGTCGATGGCCTTATTACTGTTTTGCAATATTTTTGACTTTGGCTTCGGCTGCACTTAGAAGAGTATTCATATTGCTTGCTCAAGGACTTCTTTTAAGTCTATTATATTCTATCATCACATGCATATATTGCTTTCTTTGATATATATATCCTCCTCTCTGTCATGGTTTTGTACTGAGGTTATATCCTTTCTTCATTAAATAACTCTTAGTCGTCTGTTATAGTGTTTACATGTGCGTCATATGCACTCAATGCTAGACGACTGATCAAATTCTCTTGTTAAACCTTTATTTTATCTGAAGTTTCTTCTGTGTCACTAGCGTAGCTCTCTCTGCCACTTCAGACTATTTCATTTCTGCATTTCATTTGTGGGATTCAATCATTTGTTCCATGCGGTTGATGTGCTTGAACCCTTGGAACTAAGAAAATTTCCTTAACATAAATACTGCCAGGAGTTTTCAGCGTAGGCATGACTCTGGCATTAAGTCTTTACCTAAATCATTGAAATTGTCCTTATACAGGAATTCCCTCCACTTTCTAGTCATGTTTTAGCTAGTATGCAATCAGCCGCCCTATTATTGATAGGTAATTTTGTAAATTACATATTTTGGAAGCTATGAATTTGTATGGTGTTCTTGCTATTGATATCGACCTTCATACAATGTGTGTCTTCTTTTGCTGAAGGTGTGCTCCATTCAATCCTTTAACATTTGAACCTTTAACCATTTATGTCGCCCCTTTGAGGTGTCAAATAATAGGATGTGGTCTCAGTCATTGTGATTGCTCGTGTATTTCTTGATCGAGGATAATTTCTGTAGATTACGTCGGCCAAACTTAGCAGTTAAGTCTTAGAAAGATCAGTTAGGATGTGTTTAGAGTAAGTGCAAACTCAAATTTATATAACTGGCAACATGTGTTATTGGCAGAAGTTTATGTGCCAACAGACTTCATATATACTTATCCCCTTCACCGAATGATGAGACAAATCGAAGCTAGTGGTGAAGAAAACAAAAGATTTCGGCCAGTAGAGATATAACGCCTTTTAAGATGAAAATGACTGTCACAAAATTGCGATTTTTCCACTGTAGGTCTAAGTAAACTTCAGGTTAGAAAGCGTCGGCCTATATTTTGGTTCCGATAAATTTAGATTTAAGTGTGTTGGCTTAAGCTTAGGAATATCTCTAGTTAAGATGATTGGCAAGCATATTTTTTGGCATGCCTACTTTCTTCATTTGCTGAACTTGAGTCATGTATAACTTGAGTCTGAGAATGTATTAAAACTGACCCAATATCATAATGGATGTGTGCTGTTATAAACATATTAGTGGAAGTACAAAGAAGTAATTGATATGTTCGCTGAAAATATAATTGATATGTGGTGGAATACAATGCAATGTTTTTAAGATATTCGAATTTTGTTCAATGTAATCGATTTTGTCCAATGTATATTTATGAGATCATTCAAGTTTTAATTAATGTATTCGATTCTATCTAATGCATATTTCAAATGAGGAATTCAAACACTTAACGCAGATTTCAATAAGTATATATATATAATAATGAGGAATGTATTCGATTCTATCTAATGCATATTTCAAATGAGGAATTCAAACACTTAACGCAGATTTCAATAAGTATATATATATATATATATATAATAATGAGGAATGTATTCGATTCTATCTAATGCATATTTCAAATGAGGAATTCAAACACTTAATGCAGATTTCAATATATATATATATATAGATACATGTAAAGGCAGCTGTACGATTAAATCTATACCTTGCAACTAAAATAGAGTTTTGCTTATGACACAACTATATATATAATATACTTTGTATATATATATATGTATGTTTATATATAAGTATATGTATATATGTGAATGTGTATTTAATTGCATCAATATAATATCATTGTCCTATTGCTATGTAATCATGGTTGAAACATAAGTGAAAACTGAAAATAACTCATTCTAGTCAAGATTGACATAATTATAGTCAGATAAGCGAAAATTAGTGTATATAGAAATAAAGTACCAATTTAAGTGAATAGTTGTATAATATGATTTGAGATTCCTTGTAACCCATTCTAGAATCTATTTGCTATTATTGATTTGATTTGTTTATGTAAAACAAGTGAATGAATGTTGATTGACAAATGGAATTGTGGGTTTTGTTCAGTGGTTAAGCCCTTGTGTTAATATGTTTTTTTTAAAAAAATCTTCCAAAGGTCTGTAAATTGTGCTATCGGCTTAATGCTGGCGTTGAACCTTGTATGGATTGGTATGATGTTAATTGGAGCATGTATTGAAGGGATTTAGCCATGTTTTGTTCACTAGTTCCTTGGACGATTTTTGTGTGCGGGATGGTATATGCCTCGCCTTTGTGTAGATTCTTGTGTAGAAGGGGGAGTGGCTCTCAATAGGGTCGACGCATAAAGTGGCATCTAGGACAACCCAGGTGGGAGTTTCCTAATCAAGTGAAAACCTAAATAATTAACTAGGGGGTTGGGTAGAATTTTATTTAATTAAGATGTTCAGATGCCTCACCCATTCCTATAGTGCTCGTTTAGGCTAAGGATGGGTTGGGAAGGCCTGGTCGGCAAGACCAATATCCTAGTCTCCACGAGAGGATAATTGGTCCCAGAAGTGTTACCCTATGGGGCCGACATTGAATGTGCGACTGTTAGGACAACCATAGATGGGAGCTGACATCTAGAGGAAGACTGTCAGGACAACCCATGCATAGACCATGCGATGACACTCTCTCTGCTACAACCTTACATTTATTTTATTGGCATTTCCATTTAATGTTTGTTGTGCCTTTGGAAGCTGTGTCACCATTGTATTGTGTGATTTTGTTCTTTGTATGTGGGAATCCCTTACAGTCTTGTTGTGTATGTTGTTTGCTACCTTGTCGTCATTGTGATGGTGGGACCCTTTGCTATCTCCTAGTATGGGGGTGGACCTTTGGGTCCACATAGTTGGGTGGAACATCGTCCTCCATTGGGTTCCCTTCCCTTGTATGTGTCGTGGTGACTTCACTTGATTTGAAGACTTCATCATTGTACCGACACTTGGGATTTGTTACCTTTGCATTTGTATTGTATAACAATCGATGTGTCTTGTACCTTGCTTGATGCACACTCCTTGTAACGAGGAGATATTATTGATCAAAATGTAAATGTTAAGATGTATACTGATGTATACTCTTCTATGTGATGGAATTATGAATTCAATGTTATTGTATTTGTAAAATGGAATGGATGAAATCAGTTAATCTTTTGTGTTCATATTATGGTTTTATCTCATGGATTACTTGATTATATGTAATGTATAGACACAAGTTTAAATGATGTTAGAATTGGTTATTATAATGTTTTATAGCTTTTGTTAATTTAGATAATAGGAACTACATAATGCTATCGTGAACCTTAGAGGACATAGGATAGCATGTAGGATGATGTCCATTTATAATCATGTAACATTACACTTTAAAAAAAAAATTGTTCCGTGTTCAGTGTTAGTTTTTTGTCCTCTAGGGTTCGTGACGGGGGCGTTACATATATTATATTATAATACATATATTATAATATAATATAATATAATATAATATAATATTATAATATAATATAATATAATATAATATTATATTATTATATAATATTATATTATTATATAATATAATATTATTATATTATAATATTATAATATTATATTATTATATAATATGAGCTCTATAATGCCCCTTTGCACTTTGTCCTGACAATGTTGTATGTGGCTTGGTCTATCTTTGTTGATGTCGTTTTGTCTTTTGTTTCACAATTTGATCCAGTTTTGTGTGATAGTATGTTTATTGAGTTGTGCTCGTGATTAGTGCTTTGTTCGATTATGTCGTTAATTAAAGGTTATCAAATTAAAAGCCTTTGTTAAATCAAAGAATAAAATAAAATAAAATATTGTGAAAGTATTTATTTAATTATAATAAATTAAGATTTATTGTTTAAAACAAAATATTTATATAAATATATTAAATTATGATAATACGCAAACAAACTTTATGAAGAATTAAATTAATAAATTAATATTGTTTGGTTATTGTGTAAATTTTGAAATATGGTTAAAATTATTAAATAAAACAAACTGAGGAAGTGTGAGTGGTGGAAAGATAAAAATAAATAAATTAATGGATTTGATAGAGTAGATAGCAGTTACAGATGGAATAAATGAATAAGGTATTGGAAGTTAACTAATAGAGGGGCAATTGGATTATTTTGGGGAGGAGAAAAACTAATTTTTGGTGATTCTGTTGTATGGAGGTTTATGATCTTGAAGTTGTTTTTTCGCTTCTTGAAAATTGTCTTGGAAGTTTTCTTTTGGAGGTCTTGGGGTTTTTATAGAGGTATTGAATTCAAAAGAGATTGAAGCTGTAAGTGAAGATTTGGGGAAAACTTGAGCTAGATCTGGAAATTCAAAGCTAACAACTTTCTCAGTCCATGACTCAAAATAATCCAGGTTCTTTTCTTGTGAAAACTTCTCCTCTGTTAAGTATAAATGCTTGATTTTGAATGCTAGTTGAAACCAAACTTGTCCGTTACTGAGTGCTTCAACTTAATCACTATTAGTATAAATTGAATTCAATTGAGCTGCTCTGTATTCATTTCCTTATGGGCTTCACTCTCCATATTTTGACTAAGTTCAACCGTACATCATATTTACACAATTTGACCAAGATTTAATAACTAAATTTTGCAATATACAACCTTAGAGTGTATTCGTTTAGTATTTATTTTCATGCCTGTAATTATTGCAAGGCCGAACTACTTATTATCTGTCTTGCGAGCTTTCCTAGCATGTGAACAAGCGTCGCCTTAGGTTGTGCATTCTTGATGGAGCGATTTATTGTAAGCTATTGATTAAATTCTTCCTATGTAAATTGGAAAAAAATTGTTTATACTGGCTTCACATTTTCTTGAAAGTATCTATTAAAAAAAAACCCTTTGCCTTGCCTCGAATTTTGTATGCAAATGTTAATATTGGAAATACATTTACTATTTCAGTTAATACGTACATTCTTCTTTCATGTTGGATTTCAAAGCAACCAAAGAAAACGCCATATAATGGAACATTCTTTCCTTGTATCTTCTAAACTCATTTTTTTATATCCCTCGCAGGCATATCACCGTTGTGACAAACTACGGTAATCTGTGTTTGTTTTGGTTTCATCCCTCTCCTCTTAAGCCATCCCATGTCATGAACAATGATTTCTGAAGGATATATTCGATATTATCACTTGAATTACTTATGGCATGTACTTGGCCATCCAACTAGGCAGCCGAATGGTGTAAAGAAACATATAGTGCTGTATTGTATCACAATTGAAGTACCTTGTACCATGCTTGTTGTACACTCCTCATATGTAACGAGGAGGCATTATTGTTCAGAATGTAAATGTAATAATGTAATTGAAGAGAACTCTATTATGAGATGGAGGATGTAACAAATGTTATTTGTATATGTAAAATTGAATGAATTGAATCAGTTATATTCGTGTTATGACCTTGTATCTTATGGATTACTTGATTATGTGAAATGATTAGATGTGATTCAAGTTGATGTTAGCTTTTTAATTAATACAATATCTTATAGTTCTTGTACATTAGATGATGGGATTAATGTAGCATAACTGTGAACCTTAGAGGACATAGGTTGATTCGTGTTAATGTTTCAATTGTAATTGTGTGTTAGATGCACTCTTTAAAAAAGTAAAAAATAAAAAATAAAAAATTGTTCCTTCTTCAGTTGTTAGTATGTTGTCCTCTAGGGTTCATGGCGGGGGCGTTACAAGCTCTTGGGGTTTTTTTTTTCAAATTATAACATAGAAAATAGATATCCGTTTTGTGTTTTATATTTTTTTAATATATGGTCAACATTTTTTTCAAATGTATAATATGAAAATATAATATATATATAAATATTATAAATACTATAATATATATTATAAATATATTATAAATAATATATATAATATATATTATTATATAATATAATATATTATATTATATTATATATTATATATATTATATTAATATTATATTATATTAATATTATATATTATATTATATATATTATATTATAATATAATATAATATAATATTATTATATAATATAATCATAAAATATAATAAATTTATTATTATATTTAATATATAATATTTAGTATTATATAAATATTATAATAAAATATAATGTTATAATATATTAAATATATTATGATATAATATTAAATTAACAAACATTAGTATAATGTTATTTAATTTAATTTGTATATGATAAATAGATTAACAAATTAATATAATATATAAAATAAAATAATTGGTTGGGGCTAGACCCAACAAAATTATAAACTCTGACTTAAGCTAAGTGGTTATCCGTTTAGAAAAGGACAAACCAAAACAAATATTGTACTTGGGCCTGCAAAAAGTCAAAGGTGTGAATTTCACATTTTTGGTTGTGTTAAAAATGCCTTTTTTTCACATCGCCACTTTTGGACCCCTATGATCTTGCACAAACCTTTATGGGGGTTTTTTTTCCTCGAATGAGGTTTTGTCCTCTTATTTTTTGATGGAGAGCATTATTGTATTTCTTCTCTTTTGGGAAGGAGTTTTGTTCCACCGAGTTTTCTCTTTTTCTCAAATTATGAGAGATTTCTTTGCATTACACTTGTACATGGGAACCTAACATGGCCTCGTAGCTGGGACAAATCTTTGCATCATTTGCATAATAACTACACTTCCTAAGTTGCACTTATGTGGAGGTGTTGGTGTGAATGGGGTTATTTCCTAACTAGTTATTAGTTAGGACCTATTCACATTATTATAAGTTTATTTAGGAGTTAAGTTTCCTAGTTGTCATTTCTAGAAGTTAGTTATAATAGGGAAATGTCTCATTATTTACTTTTAGTTATCTAGGCATTTAATAATTCTCTTGTGCATTTAATATTTGCATTGAGAATTTAATGTGTGTGTCCTAGGTTGTTATGAATTAGTTGTCTCATGTGATAGGATTAAGACACTTGTCATGATTTTGTCTAATCCTATTTAACTCCTTTCCTATATAAGAAAGGCTTCATATGTACATTTCATCCATCCAAAACTCAGTTGAGTGCTGTGCAGTCTAATACATCATTGCAATCTTGAGTATTGCATACTAGTCACATCTTGCATCCATTGTTGCAACTTCATGTTCTTGCTTTTCCCTCTTGTGGAAGGTTGTTATTGGTTTTTGTAGATGATCTTGGAGGCTTGAGTCCTTGAATGACTCAAACATGTTCTATGAGCTATATCTCAACTCCTACAAAATCAAGTTCTTGTGTGAGGTTAAATTTTCTCATAATAGATGGGTGTATTCAATCATTATCTTATACATGCAATTAGAAAGAAAGAGATCATAAAAAGGTTGATATAAGTTGTATAACTATGCAATCAAACCTTGTATATATATTTTTATATGTTTGTTATGGCTATCAACAACCATCATACCTTATAGTCATGAAGTTGAACACCTCATCATAAGATGGGGATTTTTTTGTCTCCAAGCTCATGTAACATTCTTGTCATCTTATCTATAAGGAGATAGGGGACTTAGATTTCTATAATTTTCAAAAGCACTTGCTTTAAAATTTGATAGTGAAATTTTGATACCCAATTTGAAACTTGTGATTCTTCATCTTGTTACATGGTTACTTTTGGGGAAGAGTTGTTTTTTTTAACCTACACTATAGCTAAAACAAGTTGTAATATTTCACGATTGTTAATAGAAAAGAAGTTATTTTTCCAATTAAAATTACCTAAAACATAAAATGATCAAGTAATGTTTTGTAATCAAGTCTTGCAATTATAGCCAATTAAAACAAGATCCAAGTACATGAGCCCAATCATGTGACAAATATTACATCAATTCAAGATATAATCAAGTTTTGCTTTAACTTTTTTCATATCAAACATCCAAGCCATGTGTGAGTTAATTTACCTTTCCCATCCACTTTAGTGTCCAGAAAAAATGAGAGAGGTCTCAAGGTTATGGATGATTTGACACTTAAAACAAACATTGGTTTGCAATGATTTGGCATGTTAACTTGTAGACACACATTGCTTTTAAGTCAAGCATTTCTCTATGCCTCTAGTCCCAAATTCTATATGCAAACTCTCTTTTTTTTTTGAATTTTTGTTGTCCTTTTTTTATTGTATAAGAAACGTAGGCATGAGAATGCTTTTAGTGGTAGGGATTACTATTACCATTTTGATGTCAAATTGAAAGATTTGTCCTAATTACTCAATCATAATGTATCACCATAACAAGTTAGAGAATTTATTGTGTAACTATGAAGTGGCTCAGTTAGGAGAAAATTTATAAAATGGTATGTGCAAACCTCGTGTAATCAAAACCAACTGAAATTTTTCATGTTTGAAATATGAGTATTTGATGATTCTAGTTTATTTCATTTTAAAACACAAAAACAATATACCTATCTCACCTCCCTCTATTATTCCACGTCTAAATACAATGTAATTAGAAATTGAATGTAAAGAAAGGAGTTAAGAATGCTTTGTTAATTATACTAAATGTGAAGTCCAAATGCTGCTTGTTTTGTGTTCTAAATTCACTTATTTAAAAATTAAGAGTTTAGGGAGAATTTTGCTTTAATACTATCTTTTAAAAATTCTCCGGCTGTTGTTCTCCCACAAATTATGTCCACTTATCCCATGAAAAGAAGAATTTTGCTTTAATAAAGTTAGTCAAGAATCTTTTGACTCCTGTTTTATTCCTCGATGAATGCACTCAAGAGATTATTTTTATCCCATTGATTGATAAAATCTTACTTTTGAAAATTGTTGTGGGCGTATGACGTGAAAGATGAGACAGGGCCAGCATTTATTCGCTTATCTCGATGGCAGAAAATTAAAAGACAGAGACATGGGTGGCAACTCATAATGGAATCCTATGCTGCCATGTTGTAAATATTTTTCAATTCAGAAGTCTTTTAAAGCTGCAGAAATCTCATCATCGTGTACATGGAAAGCATAAGAAGGACACTACCCAATAATAAATTGAAGGACCTGGTTTTTTCCAAAGCAGAGTAATGTGAATTCTGAGAAGAAAGAACAGAAGAAAAGAATGTTCTAAAAATGGCAGGATATGGATCAATGTCTTGGGTTGAAGATGACCCTAAATTGATGGAGATGGTAGAAGATAACTTTGACAGATTCAGAACAAGGTAATCTTTGCTCTACAGAAACTTTAAGATTTATTTTGATCCTACTTTTCTCATTTGTGTTGTGGTGCTTGTATGATAAAAAATACCAGATCAGGAAATTGTTCTGCAAAGAAGTTGGGAAGATCTATTGGGTATGAGGGCTCTCATTTTACAAGATTTTCAGGTATGTGAAGCTTTTCTAAGAGCTTCTTGGAAATTTGTGTTTCACAATTAACAATTTAGTTCTGTATGTTTTCTATTTCCAGGGGTACTTCTCTGAAAAAATAGCAGGCCAGATGAATTTGCGAGAAAGAAGAGAAATTGATGACTGGTTCTTGTATACTTCTCATCCTTTTCACAAATTCATTTTAAGGGTTCTTAGCATAAAAGTCCTGGGCTATGTTGATGTTCAGAAAGTGAATGTTTATAGCCCATCCAATGAAAAGGACTTGGAAGTGTTGTTGATAACTAACTGAGAATGGATGCAGCGAGGCTCATAATTTTTGCTCTGTGGGATGTGTTATGTCTGTGATGACCTTTGCAGATACTGAAAGGAGGTGAAGCAACATAGTGACTGTTATTTCACAGTATTACAGAAATTTATGTTTGCTAAAATATTAGCAACCCCAAATCTACAAGGCTTTACTTAAATATCATATTTCTCACTCCTTATACAAATGTGATATATAATTATTCTATTTTTATTGTATCTTTGACCACTAAATTGAATGTAACTGAAAAATAATCAAAGTCTCGAAAAACCTTCAAACAACTAATATATGGAAAGAAACCCTCCAATACTCTATTTTCGTCCATCAATTACAGTATTATGTTTTTTTCTTTAAAATTGATTTTCTGTTTCAGCGTCATTTTGGTTAATTGGTTCAATTTTTTTATTTTTTATTTTTTTTTGCATGCATATCATCTTTATGATGGATCATAAAATTTGATCCGAAACATTAATTTAAAAAATTCACACAATTACAATTCAGAAATTTAACAATTCATAAAAAATTATCTACTAAAATCCTTAGATCTGAAATTGACATATGTTGCTCTCTAACAGGAAATCTTACCAGTTCACTAATAGGTTCATTTACATACATTAATATTACATAAGAAAAAAAAAGCTTTGACTGTTAGATCAGAGCTAAACTGATTGGACAGTGAGCTGGAGCTAAACTGTCTTAGCTTTAAAGAGAAAAGAAAGCATACATCAGTAGTGGGTGTTATGTGGAATCACTAAAATAGCAGAGAATTTGTAGTAGGATAAAATAACTTTTGGCGATCTCATTGACAGCCTCTACATACATACATTAAGCTGTTGATCATTTCCTTTTAAAGAAGGTCTATGATTATTTTTATTTTTTTATTTTTTTTGGTTGGTTGTTTTTGTAATTTATTAGTATCAAGAGTTTGAATTTAAGTTTTATAAATAATCTGATTTTAAATTTGTTTAGTGTGTGATTTTGACTTACATTTCTTATTAATTGTAGTTTAAGTAGATTTGAATTTTAAATTTTAGTGGATGATGTAATCAAAGATCATATCATCACCCTCACCAATTGTGCTCGGCCAGTTAAACTATAACCCTTCAATAATTATTTATCTTCCAATTTTATGTTCTACAAATAAGTAATAACCACCCTTAGTTACAGCTATTTTTTTTCCTACTATCATACTTTATTTTTATTACACCTTAAATGCAATTTTAATTGACCAAACAACTTCTTTCCAATTTAAAATTATTGTTTTCATAACATTAGCAAACCATACCAATGGAAACAACTCTATGCTACAACTCACATTCTTGCCTAGATAGAGTAACTTCTCAATATCATGACTATTCCATAGATATAGACCTATTCCTCGAGTATTCATTACAAAAGCCTTGCCTACATATCCCTTTTCTAGGAATAAAACGTTCTATATTTCACACACTAAAAATAGGACTTTATCCAAACAACTAAGATGAGATCTTTGATCTCTTTTTTAATTCACAACCATTAAGTAAGCTTATAGTTCCAATTCAATTTTTTTTAAGTACAATATCAATGACAAGTAGGAACATAAAACCACATCGTGTTCAACTCACATGTACATCACATGTACACATAATGATCAACTCAAACATATATCACATATACACATAGTGACTAGCTCATGTATACATCACTAACACATAATGCGACTAGTTCATGCAAGCATCACATATACATGGGGTGTCTAGCTCATAGACACATCATATGTACACATAGTGATAAAATTGTATGTACATCACATGCACACATGTAGTGAACAACCCTTACATACATCTCATTTACACATAGACATCAATGTATATGTACATCACATGTACACATAGTGATTTGCTAGAAAAAATATGTGGATGTGACTTTATTGCATGCATCTTCCCTTTTACCTAGTTTACCAACACTTAAACCCTTAAGTACATCTTAGTTAGAAAAGAAATATTGATGCATCCCACACTACACTGTGTGTTCCATCTTTTTCCTAATTCACTACCAACAATGATGACAAGAAAAGCATCTCATAATATTTGTTATCATCACCAATAAGGGCATAAGTGTAACAAAACACAACACGTAAGGTCATTAACAAGATTTCTACAACCCACTAAACATTTTAAGTTTGTGGATCTTGACATCTTCCATCTCTATTCTATTGGGAAAAGTTAAGTCAATCTAATATGGGTAGCTTTGGTCATCTATCACTTTCATGATAAGTTAGTGAAAGCTACCCAAGCCTCATCATATTTTGAGTAGCTCCTATTATCCCTTTTTTATGTATTACCAGTAAGTGCCATCTAATTCCTAAGACATAGTGATAAGCTCCTTGCATCTATCACCTCCCGTTATTGATGATATCCAACTAAACTACATCTATATCAAACTCAATTCCAATATGTGGGGTCATCTTATATCCTATTAAGTATAATCAAGATATCCCAAGGATTCAAAAACTTTGGATTTATTGACATTGTCATGTTACCATATAGAGTGATCCACTAACCTATACATATGGTCCTATTTGTTTTGGGGGTTAAATTACCAACACACAAAGGTGGATGCAAAAAGATGGGGAGCCAAAAAGTGGCCAAATTTTTCAATTTTTTAAAAAAGGCTATAATGCAAGCACGTTATAACGCACTCACATAATGGCTTGGTGTGACCACTTGCCTAAAGCTCAGTCATGTCAAGGCTATAATGCGCTCGTGTTATAACACAAGCACATTATGACATGCTATAAGAAAAAAAAAAAAAGGCAAAGTGAATTCATTTTTTACTGTCACATTTCCTCTATCCATGACCTTCAAACCCTTCTAATGCATGCTCACATTATTGAGAGCCAAAATTCCATTGTTTCTTCACTTAATCTTTGCTAATTCTTTGCCAGAATGTCGCCACGTTGACAAGGAGCTCAAAGGAGTAAGCTTTTTTTTGTTGTGAATTTGTTGTTAAATAGGTAGATTTAATATGTTTTTATATTAATTTATTTAATTTTCAAGAGTTGATAATCCACCTCATTCTCCTCCTCAAAATCCTTCTCCTCATGACCAAATACCTGATGAACAACTACCCTAACAAACTCCTCCAACAATTCCGCAACATCCTCCTAGAACTCGATAAAATTTAATGGGAGAAATTGAAAATAACAAAAAAAAATTGAGTTAATTGCAAGGTTGAATGATCATGTAAGTTTTTTTTATTTTTTTTATTTTTTTAGACTGCAGGAATCGGGTAGCACGACCCCCTATAAATTGCAGTGCGCCTGGTAAACTTTTTAACGTGACTGGTGGCGCTGGCGCGACATGCCCTCCGGTACCACGGGACGGGGGAGACTAGAACTTGTGACCAGCAGAGCCGCAATGGAATTACTTAGCCAACCGAGCTAGGGCCCCCGCCCAATGATCATGTAAGTTCAACCTCACAAAGAACCACACTTAAAAATTCACTTCAAGCTATATTAACACATGTAGATGCACTTAGCAAGCAATTAAGTGGTTGGGCGGATAAGAGACCAAAGTAAAAATATTTTTATGCAGATAAACTATCCTACACACAAGTCAAAAATAAAAAAATACAAAATTTGACTTGTGTTCACTTTTAACTAACCCACGAACAAATCAACCTCTACACCCTACAAGCAAGAGGTTTCCTATCCATTGGTGCAACCACCAAGGGATAAAAGACCATTTTTGGCAAAGGTGGTGGATGGTTTTTGACCATCCTCCATGCAACAATAATGAGGTCCCACAATATTTCTTGAAGAAACTCTACAATGGTTTTGTCCTCAACAAAATCCCCAACTATTTTTATATGTAGGACTTCTACGGTAGAGGTGGTGGGTCAGCACAAGGTAGACTAGGGGCACATTTTGATCCTCAATGGCCAGCGAGATGAGCACTTGCTAGACCGGCTTATGAGCACATGTCTATCCCTTTTGTTGTGAAGGAGAGTGTTGAGGTCAAGACTCTACAGTCTATTAGTTCTTTGACCCAGAGTATCATAGAGCGTGTGAGTCCTGTAGTACAATGTGAGTCGAGGGAGACCTTAAGGGGTAGGGTTCCACCCCATATTTGTCAGGCTTATGGGTCCGCTTGTGATTATGACCCCACAGATAGTCAGGAGGTAGGTGCACAGGCTATGTCTATAGCTAACTAGTTGGCGATGATAGATGCCATCTTGAATGAGGCTTTTGTCCTTGATACTCAGGTAAGTGTTAGCAAGCTCATTGAATTTAATTTATTAAATTTCATTTTTAAAATGCAATATTAACTAATTTAGTTTAATTATTGTAATGAAATTTCAAGGTCATAGTGTTCATATTATTTTCATCAGCCCTCCACCTTCGTATTACTCCACGACATGTAATTCCGAGGTATTTAACTAGTAAACAATTATAAATATTACATGTGAATAGCATTATTATATGAATGGTATTCTAATATCTAATTTTGGATGTTGAATAGATTAATCTTGGAGATTTCACGACAAGACCTCCCAGTGGCAATGGAGTTCAAAGCTTCACTCAAGTAATAGAATAAAGAGTTTAATGAATGAATTATACTTAATAGATCTATGTAGTTTATAATCATATTATTGATTACATTGCATTGCATATCATTCAAACTCAAAGGATTACTTCACATTGCATAACTAATAACTAGATGTTAATAGATCATGACAAAATTTCAATTACAATATAGTTTTTTAGAAAGTCAACATAAGTAGTGATGTAATTACTTCACATAGCATAACTAATAACTAGGAGCAGCTGCCAATTGCATTTTCTTGTTATAGCATTCCAGGAGACCACATTTTATTGAAGCATT
Organism: Sequoia sempervirens; assembly: GCA_007258455.2. Taxonomy (NCBI): domain Eukaryota; kingdom Viridiplantae; phylum Streptophyta; class Pinopsida; order Cupressales; family Cupressaceae; genus Sequoia; species Sequoia sempervirens. Next base: position 24,783,419 of record VDFB02000363.1, read on the forward strand.
TTTTCAAATAGTTCGCTGCCTTGTCTATGCTATGGATGCTTGGAAAAAATATATCAAAGCATAATAGTAAGTAATAACATAGAAAAATCAATGAGTTATTTGAAAAAATGGCTCAAATAAATGTGGTCTCATGGTGATGCCCATCACCATGAGACCACATTTATTTGAGGCATTTTTTCAAATAGCTCACCACCTTGTCTATGCTACCACATTTTCCATACATGTCTACCAAAGCATTTTATCAAACATTTCACTTCCTTTCGCTATGTCTAAAAGCCTAAAATAGGTGCTTTCCAACAAACTATGGATGCTTGGAAAAAATCTATCAAAGCATAATAGTAAGCAATAGCATAGAAAATCCAGTGAGTTGTTTGAAAAAATGCCTTGAAGAAATGTGGTCTCATGGTGACCACATTTCTTGGAGGCATTTTTTCAAACAACTCACTGCCTTAAGAATAGATAATCCTCTTTAATAAAATCAAATCATTTTAAGGTCTTGTATTTGATCCCAAAATCTAATCTCATCCCCCATCTTCATCCTTAGATCCTATTCTTCCAATCCCCAAGTTTATTTCTAATCCATTATCCTAATTTCCATCCTCATCCAAAATCAATACTAATCTTTCTTCCAATCAATCCTCCACCATGTCTAACCATCTAATATATCCTCCATCCAACCTAATCTATTCTAATCCAACTTCATCCATTCCAACCAACCCCAACCATATCGATGATGATGATGATAGCATTTTTGACCAACCCGAATATAATCCCAATGATGACAATGAGAGCATTGTGGATCACCTTGAATCTAGTTTCAATAGAAAAAGATGCTCCAATTTTCCACCAATTCCCCATCCAAAGCTCCCCTCAATTCCCATCTTTATCATCCCCATCCACCACCACTAATTTTATCCTCACCTACTAATTCCATAATTATAAGGATGCATGCTTAGATGTCTCCTTAGCATTAGTGCTAAGATTCCATCATCCCCATCTTCATCCAATCCCAATCCATCTCCTATTACTTATCCTTCCCCTTCCTTTGACAACAGAAACCAAGCCTTTAGCCAAAATTCCCCTCCAAATCCTTTTCAAGGTCCTCCTCCTCATCCTCAATTTACCAATCCATGGAATCTTCCACCTCTTATTCCACTAGTTCATATCCCACATCCTTAAAATCAACATCACCCCACTATTACCAAGCAAATTCATCCCATGTCTCTCATAATAACTTCTTCCAAGAACAATTTACAAAGGTGGTTGTTTCCCCATGCAAAAACAAAGTGGTGCAATCTTCCCATATCATGCATCCACCTTCATCACCCCCACATCAAGATAAACCCTAATACCCTAAATCTTAAATGAATTCCCTATCAATCCATCTATCCAAGTTGAAGAGTCTATAAAACCTTCCTCCCTCATCACACCATGAACTATGTCCACCTCCTAATCCAAAGAATGCTAACATAGATTCCCCTCCATATAAATATCAAGGAAACCCTTCTCCTCCATCATGTGATCCCCTTCCATCTCATGACCCTATTTCCAATCAAGAATGACATATCCCTTCCATCTCATCTAATGATATATTTCCATCTCAATAGAAAGATATATCTTCATCCCCCTCTCCCCGACTTCATCTAATGAAATCCTTTTGTGTTCAAATCAAAGTATCTCTTCCACTCCATTGTATGATCACTCTCAAATATGGTCTCAAAGTACACCTTCCACCCCCTCTAATGATCCTCTTCCCCTCATGATCAAAACATCCCTCCCTCTTCATGTCATGATCCCCCTCCATCTCATAACCAAGACCACACTATACCATCCACCCCATCCCAGTATAATAGAATAGAGAAGGAAATAAACTATTTGAAAAAATGCCTCAAAGAAATGTGGTCTCATGGTGATGGAATGCCATGACAAACAAGGGTTGTAACAGACTGCCCTTTTGTGACATTCTTAATGTTTAAAGGCCCACTATCTTCTACATGAGATATCTTATATAGGCCATTTGCAATCTCTAGGTTGTTTCTTTTAGAGTATACAAATTCTTGTTGCCCCTAGTGCCAAGGCTAGGTGAGTCACTCCCTAAGGCTACTTCCCCTTTTAGGTTGGACTCATTCTCCTAGCACTTTGACAAAATATTATCCCTTATTTTGGCCATTATGATAATCCTCTCTTAGATTGTGGTAGGGGTGCTAATCCCTTCATTATTTGGTATATTTCCCCCTTGCTTTGCATTAAAAGGTCCCTTTCTTCCTCCATGGGTGTGTTAGTAACCCCCAAGACAATAGTAGTAGGGTGCTCCCCTAAATTTCCACTTTTATATTTTTTTCTAGGGTTTATATCTCCACTCAAGTTGTAGGATCTCACCCTATTTATTACTCATGCCTTGTGGCCTACTTCCACACTGGCTTTTTGATTCCATCCCAAATACAATATTTTTAACTAAATATGGGGTTTATCATTACCATAAATTTTTGCATTTCCATTGTTTTTATTAGTCGGTTCATTACTCTTATTGATAGAGGTAACCCCTTTGTATCGTGGGCCAATTATATAATCTTCAATTTCTACTGTGTCTTTTGGAGTCATATTATTTTACATCAATCTTTTCTCCTTAATGTTTTGCTTGATTTTTTCCATAACAATTTGTTGGGCCTTTTTTTGGGGATCATAGTATCATTTTTACTCCCTGAGTTGGCATGGGGGTTAGATAGAAACACATTATTTAGCCTAGGATTTTCTTGGTTATTATCAATAATGTTAATAGATAATGTTTTTTTCAATTTCCTTGCTTAGTATGTTAAATTGGTTAGAAATTATTATATGGTTTTTCTGCTATTGCAATATTCCCTTGTCGAAGGGTTCACTTTGCCCCAGATTAATCTATGTGCAATTGACCCCTCCTTTCATATATACATTATGGATTCCTTTAGTTGGATCTAGTTCCTTATACTCATTTTGAGTACCCACTCTCGACTCTTCACCTCCATATTCATATGATTTAATAGATGGGGAGGCAACCTTACTCATCCTTTCATCTTCATTTGGGTGACTGGAGTGCCGACTTACAATTTCCTCATTTATTGCATCATTTTTAGGGTTGGGATTTTTGTTCCTTCTCATAATAATAGGGCAATTCCTCCTTAAGTGACCTTCTTTCCTACACAGATAGCAAGTGTTAAGGCCTCCTAAAATTTCAATTTTGTAGGTGAAGGTCACCATGTTGAGACCAAACTCCAATGATTCTAGAATTTCAACACCAGGGGCCAATGCAACCAAGGCCTTAACATCCATATGCGGGAGGGAGGATTTTGTCTCCTCAATCTTGACCGCATTCCTAAGTGGAGCCAACATCTACTCCAAAAATTGCCAAAGGAAGGGAGGAAATTCTTTAACCACAATCCATCTTGGACAAGATAGAGCCAAAACTTCCTCATTAATTGCTTCAAGTGACCAATTTAGGACCCAAAGATACATTTACCTACATTCTAGAATTGTTTTCTAATAACCATTTCTTGCATACTTTTATCTTTTAGAAAAACTAAAAAACTAGTCATTTATGTATCATTCTAAAAAATGAGTATTGAACCCCTAATTTATTATACCACACATTATCCACCCATTCATCCATATATTTCCTAGCTGGGAGTTTGGAAGTGTCCACTATGGCAAAAAAAATAACAATATCCCTAAGCCTCATTTGAATTGCAAGACTCATTTCAGAATTTGGAAAGAGAGTAAGTTTTTTAGGGTTACTATAGGGGGATTTACCTCATCCCCTTCTATTCTTGCCACCAGCCTCTTCCCTGGTGTTGGCCACAACAAGAAATTTGGCACCTAACGAGAATTTTTTTTTTTATCAATCATGACATCCCTAAAGGTTTTCCCTTGTGGGTTTAAATCATCTTCTCCCTTCGACCAACATGTAGTCACTCTAGGGGGGTTGGTTTCCCCCAAGATTAAAATTAACTACCACCAAAGGGGAAAAAACATTCATAGCAAGAGCAGAAACTAAATGTTAATAAAAACTCACACATGAGAATAAGAATAATTTGGAAGCTTGAGATGAGAATTCAGTAAAGGGATTATGGAGGCCGCTTACTCTTAGTACAAACCTTTTTGGAGGAGATCCCAACCTCCTCCATCTATGTTGAAACCCTCATATGCCTCAAAGCGCATGCCTCCTCTCGTTCCATTAAGACAATTTACATTTTTTGACCACCTCACATTGAGGTTGGTTTATAACATATGAAGAATATAATGGTGGGAAGGTGTACCTAATAGATGATTCTCATATAAATATTGTTGGTTGTTGTAGGGTGATCCCATAATACTGGTTTACAATTTTTGGCCAAACTGGACACTGAACTGATTTTTTCTAACTAAATCTTCACTTTTGGGCACCTATAGCAGCTAAATCGTGAGGAATTTGAAGATGATGCAAACTAGTGATTTGTGACATTTTGTCTATAGATTCTAAATATATATTTTTCAAAAAATTTGGATTCAAATTACACCTCTTTTTCCATCTCCTTCAAATTTTTATCAGTAAACACCATTTTTAAGGAGTGATGCTCACCATATACAACATAACTTTTTTTCTATGAAGAATAAAATTCTTATTTTTTCAAATTTAGATTTGTAACTATGATATCTAACCTGTTCATTTGGTTTCATAGTGTTTTATTGAATTTTTTTCTTTAAACAAGTTTTGATGTCAAACCAATTACAATTCAGACATAGGCACCTATTGAATATTGGACATCAATACCTAGCCTAAACATATTTTTTTAGAATTTTATTTTGATAATTTTTTATTTTTCCACGTGTAGAACAAAGAGTTTGATTTTCAGTGAAAAAGCTATGTTTAATCAAACTAAAAAAAGAAATACATAATAAAACCAAAACATATTTAAATTATATTTGATGGATAGCTCATTCTAAGGACTACCATCTTTCAATTGGGTCTGTGAAGTCTCCTCCATTTTCGTCCTCAACTTGAGCTTCAAAGGGAAAAATTATGTAGAAATTTTGTGCCAGAGGGGGAGAAGGGGGGAAAAGGAGGGTTCGAGCAAACCCCCTCTTGTTGTCAATTTTCCAATGTCTTCATCATAAAAAAATGCAAGAAATGTGAGTTCCATCACTTAATATGGTTCGCTCAAACCCATTTTGGGTCCATTTGAAAACCCCAATTTGTGTGAACCCCTAAAAAGCAAAAAAAAAAAATCATAGGACCATTTTTGTAATTTTCCTTCCTCACTGGAATTGTAAACCAATTTTGTGGGTTTACCCTATAGATTCCTTATTCAATTCCCTAATGGATGAGTAAATGGGATCAATGATCTACTACATATCCCTAATTTGGCATCAAACTTTATTTTTGTAAGTAAACTAAATGATGTAAGTGTGTAGGTTGATTTCTTGAGTGGTGAGTGCAAGATGGTAAGAGAAGCTATGGATTTTACTAAGGGTGTTCAAATTGGCACTCTATTTTAGCTAGATGCATGCACAATTTAGTGTAATAGCTCTTAAATTCATGTAGTGAAGAGATCTACATAATATTCACCTTCACCATTGGAGCCAACAATAAAGAGGTGTGTTGTGTCTACTTCTAATGACCATATTTTTTGGGAACCTAAGGGTGCTCATACCTTGGAGACTAAGTTACTAGCAGAGAAAACAAGGTTATGACATATAAGTGAGAAGGGTTTAATAAGTACCCTAAAAAATAAAAAATCTTGTTGAGGGGTTGAGTGATTGTAATCTTGAAATTGAGTTCTATGAACATTGCATATATGGAAAATAAAACTATATCCAATTTTACTCTAGTTCTATTAAATCTTCTTGGGTGTTGGATTTAATTCATTCTAATGTATTTGGTCTTGTTAATGTACCTTCAATTTCTAAATTTGTATATTATTATTTTCATTGATGATTATAGTTGGACATGGGTATATTTTCTTAGAAGTAAATGTTGAATCTTTGGTCATTTAAATATTTAAGGCTCTTGTATAAAATTAAATCAGTAAGAAGACTAAGATTTTGAGGATTGATAATGGCAGTGACTTTTTTCAACAAATTTTGATAGATTATGTAAGGGCCATGGGGTATAAATACATAAGACAACTCCATACACCTCTCAACATAATGGAGTTGTAGACATAATGATAGGACGTTGATGGAGAGGGTTAGGAGTATGTGGAGTGGGATTGGTCTGAAATATTTTTTTGGGTAGAAGTAGGGTGATCCCACAATATTGGTTTATAATTCCAATGAGGAAGGAAAATTTCAAAAATGCTCCTATGAATTTTATTTTTTTCTTTTTAGGGGTTCACATGAACTAGGGTGTTTGAATGGACCCAAAAGGGGTTCGGATGAACCCTGGTTTGAGTGAACCCTATTAAATGATGGGACCCACTTTTTTGGCATTTTTTTATAATGAAGATAATGGAAAATTGAATAAAATGGGGGGTTCACTCGAACCAAGGTTCATTCAAACCTTGGTTCTAGCAAGCCTCCAAGGGGGGTTCGCTCGAACCTGGGTTCATTCAAACCCTCCTTTTTTCCCCGTCTCCCCCTCTTGCATCAAATTTCTCCAGAACTCTTCCATTTGAAGTTCGGGTTGAGGATGAAAATAGAGGATATTTCACAAACCCAACTGGATGATGATAGTCCTCAGAATGAGCTATCCATCGAATATAATCTTAATATGTTTTGGTTTTATTATGTATTTTATTTTTTAGTTTGATTAAACATAGGTTTTTCATTGAAAAATCAAGCTCTCTGTTATGCACATGTGGAAAAATAGTACATTATCATTTTTTTTTTTTAAATATCAGTGCACTACATATTGATGTCCTTGATCCAACAAAAAAAAATTGAATTTTTATACATACAAAAAAAATTATGCTTTAGCCAGTGAATCATGTCTAAATTGTAAAAGGTTCAACTTTGAAACTTAAGTAAGAAAAAAATATTCAATAAAGTGTTATGAAACGAATTCCATGCACTAGATATCGTAGTTACAAATCTAAATTTGAAAAAAATAGAATTTTATCCTTCATAGAAAAAAAACGTTATGTGTTCGCTAGTGACGTCAAATGGTGTTTACTGTTAAAAACTATTTTTCAAAGGAGATGAAAAAAGAACTGCAATTTGATTAAAAAAAAATTGAAAAATATATATTTAGAATCTATAGACAAAATGTCACAAATCACTAGTTTGCATCATCTTCAAATTCCTCACGGTTTAGCCACTATAGGTGCCCGAAAATGAATATTTAGTTAAAAAAAATCAGTTCAATGTCCAATTTGGCCAAAAATTGTAAACCAGTATTGTGGGATCACCTAGTAGTTTCCATAGCTTGCTACCTATTTTATAGGTCTCCTACATTATCTCTTATTGATAAGACACCTATGGATGTGTGGTTAGGAAAAAATAATCATTGAGACATCTCGTGAGTCTTTGGATGAGCTAAGTATATGCACATGTGTGTAGGGAGAAGTAGTCAAAATTGAAGAATAAGGTTGGAAAATGTATAGTTCATTAGCTATGGTGCTAGTGTGAAAGGATACAAGATTTGGGACCTTGTGGCTAAAAGAGTTTTTTACAACAAAAGTGTTATCTTGAGAGTCAATTCTTATTCCATAGTATTGTAGTTAGAGAACGATGGAAAGAAAGATGTGGTTCAACTAAGCTCAAAGATTGAGAAGGTTGAACCAAAATACCATAAAGGACTTGAAGATGAAGAGAACTTAGATAATTCTAAAGAAGAGATAGAACCTCCACTTGAATCATTGAGGAGGTCATCTTAGTAAAGACAACAACCATAAATGTATACTCCCTTTGATTGGAGATGTATTTTTTCTTTGATTATTAACATAGTTGATAAGCCTTGGACTATAAAGGATGTTATGAGCATTGATGATATAGAGTGGTGGAAAGTAGTCATGGATGAGGAGATTTCTACTTTGAAGAAAAATAACAATGTATGGGATAGGTATATTTTCTTGATGGAAAAAATCCTATTGGATGCAAATGGGTGTTCAAAAGAAACATAAGGTCTAATGGTAGTGTTGAGAAGTACAAGGAAATATTGGTTGAAAAGGGTTATTTCTAGATTGAGAAAATAAATCATGGTGAGATTTTCTCCATAGTAGAAAATTTGACATCCATTCTTGTTGTCTCTTGCTACACAACATATGATCTTGAGGTTGAGCAAATGGATATGAAGGAACTATTCCTTCATGGTGATTTGGAGGAAGAGATTTACATGACATAGCTAGAGCACTATATTAAGAGAGGTAAATAACATTTGGTTTCTAAGTTGAAAATTCTTCGTATAGTCTTATGCAATCTCGTAGGATGTGGTATCAAAAGTTTGATTCTTTCATGTTAAGTTTATGATTTATGAGATCCAAATTGGATCATTTCATCTATTATATAAGATGGATTTTGATCATATTTTTATTATTGCATTATATATGATGATACATTATTTTTTAGTAATGGGAAAGGTTTGATTTATTATTTGAAGTCTCAACTTTCAACATAGTTTGAGATGGACCTAGGGGCATCCAAGTACATCTTACAGATGGAGATCATAAGAGATGGATTGAATATAAAAATGTGTTTGGGCTAGTGTAAGTATGCAAACTTTGTGTTAGAGAGGTTTAACATGATAGATTGCAAGCCATTTTGTGTTTATGTTATGATGGGGACAAATTTAATTGTTGAGTAGTTCCAATTTCTCCTAGTGAGATGGGAGATATGAATAGAGTACCTTATGCTAGTTAGTTGATTATAGAGAGAGAGAGAGAGAGATTTAAATACGGAGAAAGAGTTTTGAGAGCTCAAAGATGAAAATTTTGATGAGGTTGGTTAAGAGTAGGGTAGAAGAAAAAATCCACAAGAATTTGTGTAGAGGTGATAGCAAGGAGGAAAGGTTGTGAGCAAGATAGAGATAACAAGAGGTTGCATGCGAGACTAAGTGGTAAGTGTGGTAAGAGAAGGTGAAGTAGAATGTGAGAAGAAAAGTTATGTATAAGGTTTCCATCGAGTGTGTGTGTGTAGTCAAGTTGAATGTTCATGTGCGTGAGAATGAATAGAGGAAGCACAAGTCCTTGTATGTATAAAATAGAATATTTATTGTAATGAAATGTGTTTTTAATTTTTGCCCATATAGCGTGCAATGGTGTGTTTAGAGTAGGTCTCTATTATTGTATGTGAATAGGGGTTGTTGGTTAGTTGTTATAGATTAGGTGAGATTATTAGGGTGTATGTTGTATGTTAGAATAGCCAAGATCTGATTGCAAACCAGAAAATGCCTTCTACAAAGGAGAAAAAATGAAAAAGCAGAGATTGCATAAAAACATGCAATTTTGATATATTCGAAAAGACAATTAATTACAAGAGATTATTTGCTTTATAAAAGCAAAGATGCCTAAACCTAATCTTATCTTGAGCAACAAGATAGCTCGATAAGATAAATATAAGATCCTAAAAAATAGGAATTAAATATGCCTAAGTAAACTTATGCAAGCGTAATTAAATATTAACACACACCCCCCATAAGTGCAACTTAGGAGAAGTAGATTATTATGCAAATATGAGTCCCAAAAACAAGGCCTGATCAAGTACTCATGTACAAATGCAAAGAGAGAGAAACCCCCGTGAGATGAACTGCTGCGAAGAATCACTGGAAGAACTCTGCGGAGTAACACTGAACTTGATATAGGCAAGCAAGGAAATATTCTTCTGTATACTACTGAAACCGGATGAGAGTCACTGATTGACTCAAGGAATCATGATAAAGCAACAGAAGACCCGATGCCACGGAACACTCGAAAACTCCAAACGGGAACAACCCTGGAATCTGTGAAGCAATAGGAGATGAGATGATGACATAATCTGGAAACCATGTGTCTCGATGCCGATGCCAAACTGTGACTAAAACTCTTCCATGGGAAGGAGTACCAAAAAAAAAGACTCTGGAACAATAACCACAAAAACATGGCCCTCAAATTGAGATGGATCCAATGTGGATCATTAACCATAGGCTCTCAATCTGAAGTGTGAACCAATGAATCCGACATGTGTCAAGCAAGACAAGAAATGTGGCCAAAAGAAACTAAGAGACTAGATAACCCATACGAGTTGCCATCAAAACAAAATGAAATATGGGATCAAAGTGAAAAAAACACTCTAATCAGATTATTATGCATGAAACCCCCCTGAATGGAACTTTATCATAGTTCGTTTATTACAATAACCCGATGATTGCATAAGGAGATAATGCAAAACTACAGAAACATATGTGAAAATGCAAACCTAGAGCATGAAACAAAAATGAATGCATGCCTAAAAAAGTTACACATTTTTTGGAAATGACCTCAGATCTGCATAGAGGCCGAAACCAGCTTTCCAACGACGCAAAAATCGCGAAAATCGGATAAGCGAGTCAAAAGATATGGATCCCGGAGTGAAAAAGGAAATTTCTGACTTTCGAGGCAGAAAAAAGCATCAAAAATGCAAAACCAGAAGATCTCACTAGCACCAATGCATAGAGCTCGGAAACAGCTTTCCGTCTATATCTCGTTTGCAAAAAAATGACACCGTATGTGAAAGTTATGCTCGTTTCCGCGAAACTGCTCCGAATCTGCCCAAGTAGACCTCCAAGAGCCCTTAGGGGCTAAAAAATAAAGCCCCTGGTCGCCTGGGCGGACCAGGGGGCTGAAGCACAGGGTCCGGCGGCGGAGCCCTCGGTCATCCATATGACCAGGGCGGGGGCTAGAACTTTGGCCGGGGGCTGGGCGCATAGCGCCCGGTCCCCCATATGGTCGGCTGCTACGAGTTAAGCCCGCGGGGGCTGAGAGGAGGAGGCAGCGAGTTGGTGGTGCTGGGCGGTGGCGGTGGGCCGGCGGTGGCCGCCCGGTGGCCGCCGGGTGGCTGTGGCCATTTAAACTGGCTGCACAAAATTTCATAGGAAATTTTTGATTTTTTATATATTTTTTTGATTTTTTTTCGATTTTGGAGCCTCGAAAACTGTGCCTGGGGGTCGTACGGCCCTCGGGTAAAAAATTTTGCCTCTCCGGACGATTTTGCCCAAACTGGAAAAATTTTATATGAAAATGGGGGTTTTTGGGCGCTGCGAATCCAACGGCAAGGTCCGTTTGGGCCCAAAGTGCTCCAAAAATCAGGCGACCCCCAGATCTATCTGAAAAATCACCGATCTTACAACCCTCGCAGATCTGGCAAACGGTGAGGAATATGAATAAAATGAAAGCCATTTCTGACTTTTTCCAGCGCTCTGAATCCAACGGAAAAACCCGATCTGATCCAAGACGCTGCATAAATGTACTCAAGGATTGAAACCCTTGAGGGACTCTGAACAAGCTCTGCAACGAAATCCTCCAAAAATGCTGAGAAGGGGCTGCGAATCAAGGCTCTGATACCATGTTAGAATAGCCAAGATCTGATTGCAAACCAGAAAATACCTTCTACAAAGGAGAAAAAATGAAAAAGCAGAGATTGCATAAAAACATGCAATTTTGATATATTCGAAAAGACAATTAATTACAAGAGATTATTTGCTTTATAAAAGCAAAGATGCCTAAACCTAATCTTATCTTGAGCAACAAGATAGCTCGATAAGATAAATATAAGATCCTAAAAAATAGGAATTAAATATGCCTAAGTAAACTTATGCAAGCGTAATTAAATATTAATTACACTAACATTGTATAGGCATCAATTGTTGTAGGTTGATTGTTAGCCAAGAGAACCCTAGTTTGCTTCTATGTAGTTGCATGTTAGGTTATCATACAAATGTGAGGTATGGTGTAGTTTGTACATCATCATGTAGTCTAATTTTGTCCTCAAGTATTGTAGAATTTTGTACTTATTCACACATTTGAATGCTATCATTTTGGAATTAGTGTGATGCTACTAAGTATTATTAAGGATTTGTTGTACAAGTGATCTTATAAACTTGGAAGACACAAGTGACAAGTTATCTAGAGTGCTTAAATGTTTTCAAGTGTAGAATTTGAGGTGTAGAAAGCAAATGTAGTTCCTAGTAATGCTCCTCATATTATCTAGTATGTTTTTAATCCCTTTGATGATATCTCAATGGATAACTAGTGGTGTAAAACTTTTCCTATACTATTGCATCTTAGGCATCCAATTTGAATAATTTATTGTTCATGCCAATGAGGATTGGTCAAAATTTGGCAAAAGGATTTATTTGGTATAAATGGGAAGAAAGTTTAAATCTAGGGATAGGCTCACAATAGTGATAATGCTAGGAGACAAAAGCACACCTAAAATCTAGTATGAGGTATGGAAATAGATGCAATAAGAATTGACTTGGGTCATTAAAGCCAAAATAGAAATGAGAATTAAATAACCAAATAGTTTATCTTGGTTATTTTTGTGTCATTTAATGTTCAATGGTGGAATGTGTGATTTAGGTTAGTCATTAACCTTAGATCCCATTTTCCACCTAACAGTCTAGTCCATTTAAATTCTTAATGATGACAATAGTTCTCACCACTTCTTTTTCTTTGAACATCAACAATCTCCCACAAACCCCACAAATCTACTAAAACACTTACAAGAATCACTAGGAACTTGATAAACTTATTAAATGCTATTTCTAAAGTCCCAAAGATGCTCTCCTTTAATCAAAATTTGAGCTTATAATGCCTATATGAAATTTTATGAACCTATATGAATTGAGAAGACTTAAAAAAGTGCTAAAGACTAAAGATCCTTCCACACTAGAATATCATGAGATGCTAAAAACTACCATTTAACAAAATCATCACTTTCATAGACCAATATTTATGTTTTGTCTCTAATGATTTTGAAATAATGATTTATGGTAATTGACAATTTCACCTAAATTATTTAGAAACTACCATTTATGAAAATTGAAATGAATGGAAATAGGATGCTCCACCTTTTAGGAGATGGAACAATTAGGGGACCTATTTCACACCTCACTTCATTAAAGGAAACCTTAGAGGCTTCAACCCAATGATTCAATTGAGGGAAGGAGATCTAGGGAGGTTTCCTTAGGTGTGATTAAAAAGGGGTTCACCACTAGGAAAATACTTAGAAAGAAATAAATGGAAGTAACATGCAAATCTAACTATGTGACCTAGAAAATGAAACTTAAAATTAGAATGAGAAGCTGAGGATAAAAAAAGAAGCACTTGGAAGATTGGAGATGTCCAAAACAAGGTCTTCCACTATGAAATTATGACCTTTGATGTGAATTGGGACTCATATGCTAGATTGGGAAATTTAGTCCTGCTACTAGAATCTGGAATCTTCATATGACAAACTAGGATCTACAGAAAACTGCTGAAAAGAGGTATATTGGGACTCATACGTCCAAGGTGCATTTTAGTCTCAGTATTAGGGTTTGACTAAAACTTTTGTATCCTCTAGTGATCTTCTGTAGCTTTTGTCTTGTCCAATCTTTAGGTCTGAAAGGTCTAAAGTCTGATTCATAGGTGAGTTTTCATGAAGATGACAACTTCTTGACAACTTCTTGACAACTTTGACAACTTTCTTCAATCTTGTAACTTTTTCTTCAAAGGATCTTCAAGCTCCAAATCACCTAGATCTACAATCACATATGAAGAGGGAAAAGTGTTGTGTTAGGGAATAGGGGTATTCCTTGGTCAAACCTCGTTTTGATAATCAAACCTTGAAATGAAATGAAATAGAATGAAGGAATGATGAATGAACAATAGGCAATGTTACAACTCACCAAACCCTTGAAATAAAGGCTGCAAACTTGTGTGAAATGGCTCCAATGGATGTGGATCTTGACTCTTGATCTTGATATTAGATAAGGGTATGTGCAGGATCATGATGGGCCAAAAAGTGGCAATGTGAAAAAAATTATGTTTTTCATCGACCCAAAAACACGAAAATCCTTAGTTGACTATTTTTTCGCTTGGGTGTCAGTACATTGCTCCAAAGAAATGCCCAAATCAAGATTTACATATTGGATATCCAATTTGAGGTGCTTATAAATACATAGTTGCGGGCTTTTAAATTCATTTCACTCATTTTGGCAGGTTGTGGGTGCACAGTGAGAACGAGTTAAATATCAGATATCTAATTTTTAACAAATATCCAATTTGAGAGGTAATATTTTGGTTTTTTTTGTGTTAATCAATTTTTTAATTAGATTTGTTAAATTTTATGTAGTTTTTTATGGATTTTTTTTAAAAGTAGGGTTTTTGATTGATTTTTATTAAAAACTAGAGTTTACAATGGATTTTTGTTAAAAATTAAATTTTTTTATGGATTTTGATTAAAAAATAGTGTTGTTTATCTATTTTAATTAAAAAACTAGAGTTTGTTATAGATTTTTGTTAAAAAGTAGGGTTTTTTTGTATTTTTATTAAAAACTAGGGTATTTTTACAATAATTTCATTTATATTGTGTAATTTTAATTAGATTAATTAGTTTTTAACTTTAATCAGGCATTATGGTTGTTGAGAATGAAAATGCACAAATGCCAAACGCTCCACCACCTCTGCAGCCATCAATTGAAGACTTCATTGGTGATAAATTTTAGCAATTGAGGGGCATTTGTGATGTTTATAAGAGAATCCCTTGATTATCTAAGATGTCAAACAGATTGAACTAGGAAACAATTAAAAATATAGAAACCCTTTCCACCCAACATAATGCCTTTCATTCATTCCAAGAAGACATGAGAGAATATTATGCATGTGGATTGTCTTACGATGATGTTAAAGATCTTAGAATAACCAAAGCCCAAATAGCCTCTTTATTTGTTAACCCCTGCATTGTTTTGCCAGTTAATGTTAATAAACCAAAACTTTCTATAAAATGGTGCACGCATAGGGACATTGTAAATAACTTTTGAGATGGTTGGTGTATAGTTTTTGATAAACCACTGAACAACAATTGTGATATACCATTTTACTTTATTAAAAAATTATATGTTGAGTTTGTGTTAGGGCATCATGCCAATTACTTTGACATTAGACCCTTCCAGGGTGTTGGTGGAGGTATGCCCTAGGATAGACTAGGGGCAGTTAGAGTAATCCCATGCCCATATGTTCCCCCTCCTCCCCTTCCTCTGCCACCTCCAGTATATCATCCAGATATTATGTAGGATGTAGCCACACAAACTATCCAGTCTATTCACTCTTTGAGTAGTCTTTTGGTTTCGCATGCTTCTACAGTAGCTCAGCCAAATTTTGGTGATGTTGGTGATGGATCGAGTGTTGTTGCATTATCCTCCTCAGGTCCACATATTTGTGTGCCACATACTTGCTCTATGTGCCACCAGATACACTTGGGTCCTCTTGTATAGCCCGTTGAGCATCCCTTGGACACTTTTGATTATGACCTCCATGATGTGGACATTATAGATCAGATGGAGGGGAGTGAAGCACACCCTACAGAGCCCTCTCCTGCTAGAGAGGGGTACATTGGAATAGTGACACAGGTAAGATTTAAGTTGTAAATTCATAACTTGCATTTTTTTAAAATGAATATTAATAAGAGATAGTATAAAGTACTAATATTTATTTACATGGTCTATTTAATAGTTGATGTTTGAGGAGGAGCTCACACAGGTGATTGATAGCACCCTTAGGGCCATTTCATTTGGCCTCGACATGCACACAGTATATATTTTCGCACTCACTCGTTTACATTTTTTATTATATACTTGTCATTTGAATTGTCATTAATGAAATTATATAATAACTTATATGTTTATCTTATTTTCCTTTTGTAGGAAACACCTAGTGCGAGCGAGGTGCAGTGTTGTCTAGAATATGGAGGTGCAATGTTAGATAAGCGAAAGGTAATTGAACTCAAATTCGATTGAATTAAGATTTTTAAGATCTTTTATTGATTATACATACATCAACATAAATTGGTAGTTTCATATGTACTTGTAATTTTTATGTACAAACAGTTATGAGCTATACATCATTGTTGAAAAGTGCCACAACGCCTGAAAGAGTAGGTATTGGAACACCTCAATGAGTAGGTGTCGAAACACTTAAAGGAGATAAAGAGAAAGATCAACCTAAAGAGGTATGCGTTTATTTTATTTTTTGTTTGGTAAATATGTTCCTATTACCGACAATTGTATGCTAACTTGGATCAATTTTATGTTTTTTTTCAAATATATAGATTGACATTACAAAAGTTGGTTTGGTTGGTTCTTTGAGAGGGGCATATTCTAGGACTCCTGACCCTTTGAAGAGACGTATATTTCAGGTAATGAAGATTTCAATTTTAGAGTTCAATTATAATTTAATGTATATTGATTTTGATGTTAATTATTCAATTTTAAATTATATAGTATAATTAATCTCAATTGTGGTTTGAATTTTTCTTGTGCAGCTACCTTCAATGCCAACAAGTGCTTCAAAGAGGCTCCATTTTGATGATCCACCAATAGTTTAGGATGAGATAGACATTTTGGCATGTAAATTTTGAATAGATATCGAGATGGCATATGCCACATTTTGTAGAACTTTGTTTGAGTTGGCGTTGATACCATTTTTGTATATGGAGATACACTCAAGATTATTGGATAATTTGATATATAGAAGTTGACAATCAATATTTAATTTCTTCCTCATGTGCATGATTAAACTCTTTGAAAATTTAATCAAGTGAGCAATGGTTAAATATCAATGTACAATAGCATAAAAAAGAATGGTTATATTATGTAGTTTATATTCATATCGTTGATTACATTGCATTGCACATCTTTCAAACTCAAAGAATTACTTCAAATTGCATAACTAACAACTAGATGTTGATAGATGAACAATTTTCAATTACAATATTGTTTTTACAAAGTCAACCTAAGTAGTTATGCAATTACTTCACATTACATAACTAATAACTAGGAGTAGCTGTCAATTGCATTTTCTTGTCATGGAATTTTATGAGACCGCATTTCTTTGAGGCATTTTTTCAAATAGTTCATTGCCTTGTTAATGCTACCACATTTTTCATACATGTGTACCAAAGCTTTTTATCAAATAGTTCACTGGCTTGTTGCTATGGCTAAAAGCCTAAAACAAGTGTTTCCAAACAAGCTATGGATTGATGCAGAGTGGGGGTGGAAACCATTCAATTTTCCAAACCAATGAGTATCAATCAAAATTTCAAAACAAAATCAGATGATCTACTCAAAACTCCAAACCTTACTATGCTTTCCCTTGTAGCACTGGCAACCCAATTTAAGGGATTCCAAGACACCACACAAAAAAATTAGTGAATCATACACCCTTTTTAGAGTTACACAACATATGTGAAAACTACCCTTGACTCCTTTCGACCAAATTTGAGAACCAATAGCATACCCCTATCCTAGGCTAGTGAATTAGCCCTCTTTTACAAAGTGAGTTCCCTTTAAACACTTGATCTTCACAAGAACACCCCAAATAGTCTTGAGTCGTGTCATAAAACAACAAATTCTAAGATTATTCTGCACCTATAGGTCCTTTAGCAAGTTGTCCCATGAAACCATTCATTTACCATGCAAATGCATAGGGTTTATTGAAAGTCCCACTTGCACAACTCCCCTGACCATACCACCAACTCAGAAACCTCTATTATGACCCCAATATGCTTAAATGTTAAAGATATTCCCCCACTCTCATTGATTTTAACAAACCCTAGGCTAAAAGCTCCATTTTCATGCAATTTAAGCAATGATTTGCTTAGGACAGCAACTCCAAGACTCAAAAATCATTTCCCTTACCTTAAATGGACTTGCACACATTCAAATCATATTGTACACAGTCTCTCCACCGATCCACATGAAAGGTATAGTAGGTGGAGGGCTTCAATAATTCATAATTTACTCAAAATGCAAAATTTGGGTTCACTACTCGCCTTGAGAAAACTTGACACAAAACTCACAAAAAATGAAAATCAACCACTCAAACCAACTTTAAAGGGGTTACAGGCCTGCTGCCCCCTCATTCCACACACTATGCAACCATTTACTTGTTGTGTAGGGGCCAAACAATGGAGAAAACACATATTTTTTTTCTGTAGAAACCATAGTTTTTGCAAAGTAACTCAATATGATCTTATTGATTCTTCACAAAATTATATTCATCAATCCCCAAAATGAATTCCTCAACCTTTTGTAAGACTCTCCCCCACACAAAACAACCGACCAACTCCCAATAATTGACTTACAAACTAAGTTACATGTTCGAGTTCAGGTTCAAGTTCAGGTTCAAGGGTTCGGTTCACTAGTTCGGCTAAAAAAATCTTGGGGGTGGTTCAGTTTGTTTTGGGTTCGTTAGTACAAAAAAATGTAAAAATAAAATATATATATACAGCCTAGAAGCATGAATTAGGATTAGAATATCACATAACATCATATAAACAACAAAACCACCATAAACTTGAATGTCATTTAAAACATGCATGATAAATATTCATCGTTGAAACTTGAATTGTGGTAGCTTGATATACAAATTCTATTGATGCCAAGGTTCAATTTGTATGATTTTGAAAAAAGAAGCCAACTGAGTAGAGTTATCAACATTCTTTAGAAATCATAAGAATTTGTTTAGTACACTAGCCATTTTGATGTCTTCTTGCAATCTCAAATGCTAACTCTGTGAAGAAGTTAACTCAACTGCCAACTAGATTTCATTAAAAAGAAAGCAACAAACTATGGTCTCATGCCTTTTTTTCACACAAAAATCAGTGTTGGAGTTCGGTTGCAGGCTAAAAACTACTTGTAAGTGCATAAATAAATTGTGTGCTACAACTCGTATGACTAAATTGATTGTTCCATCACGTTTGAATGGTTACGTTTAGGTTAGGTATGGTCCCCTTTCACACCCAAACAAGTCGAAATAGTTCGAGCTACATTCAATTGACGAAATCCCTTAAGAGTCCAAAGTGCAAAAGGGCAGCAATCTTTGATGGACTGTTTCTTGGAAACTGTGATGCCTACAAACTTTTTGTTTGAGGCTACGAGATCATGTTGGGCCCCTCTACAATAACCTCTCAATTTTTTCTATCTCGGAGGCATTTTCCCATAGTGACAAGTTTTTAGTTGAGGGAAAAGTTGTCAGATGCAAGCAGTGTAAAGTTGCAAAGTGGTGCAACTTTCATTTTGCAACTCGTACGACCAAATAGATTGTTCCAACACGTCTGTATGGGTACGTTTATACTAGGGATGGTCCTCTTTTGCACCCAAATATGTTGAATCACTCTGAGCTACATTGGACCGGCAATTTCTCTTAAAAGTCCAAAGTGCTAAAAGGAAGAAATCTTTGAAGGGCTATTTCTAAAAAACCGTGATGTTTATAAACTCTCTGTTTGAGGCTATAGGATCGTGTTGAGCCCATCTACAATAAATTCTCTCATTTTTTGCTATCTTAGAGGCGTTTTCCCGTGGTGAAGTTTTTAGTTGAGGGAAAAGTTGTTAGATGCAAGTAGTGTATAGTTGCAAAGTGGTGCAACTTTCATTCTCAACTCGTACGACCAAACAGACTGTTCCAACACATCCAGATGGGTACGTTTACACTAGGGATGGTCCTCTTTTGCACCCAAATATGTTGAATCACTTTGAGCTACATTGGACCAACAATTTCACTTAAAAGTCCAAAGTGCTAAAAGACAGCAATCTTTGAAGGGCTTTTTCTCAAAAATTGTGATGTTTACAGACTCTCCATTTGAGGCTATGGTAACCTCTCTCGGATTTTTCTATCTCGAAGGATTTTTTCCGTGGTGACAAGTTTTTAGTTGAGGGAAAAGTTGTCAGATGCAAGTAGTGTTAAGTTGCAAAGTGGTGCAACTTTCATTCTGCAACTCATACGACTAAACTGACTAATCCAACACATCTGGATGGGTACGTTTATGCTAGGCATGGTCCTCTTTTGCACCCAAATATGTTGAATCACTCCAAACTACATTGAACCGACGATTTTCCTTAAGAGTCCAAAGTGTTAAAAGACAACAATCTTTGAAGGGCTATTTATTAGAAACCGTGATGTTTACAGACTCTTTGTTTGAGGCTATGGGATCGTGTTTGGCCCATCTACAATAACCTCTCTCAATTTTTGCTATCTCGGAGATGTTTTCCCGTGGTGGCAAGTTTTTAGTTGAGGGAAAAGTCAGATACACACAGTGTAAAGTTGCAAAGTGGTGCAACTTTCATTTTACAACTCGTACGACCAAACAGACTATTCCAAAATGTCTGGATGGGTACGTTTACGCTTGGGATGGTCCTATTTTGCACCCAAATACACTGAATCACTCTGAGCTACATTGGACCGACGATTTACCTTAAGACTCCAAAGTGCTAAAAGGCCATACCATCTATTATACGATCTATAGTTGGATGGTATGGCCATGGTAGATGTTATTAGGATTGTATAAGGTGATTATATGGGTTTAAAGAGCTAGAAAGTTTTGTAATTGAGTTGGTGAGTTGCCATGCATAGCAAAAATGAGTGAAATTAGGTGAAAAATGGTGGTTACAACTTGTTAATATCAATGAAACATGGGGGCAACAAGATTTAAGGTTGGATCGAGCTTGTGCAAGTCTTAATAGACTTGTTTGATGAGTTTATAGGGTGTGGCAAGGTTGAAAACATTGGTGTCCTTCAAAACCTCATGAAAGTTGTTAAAAATGAGGGTTTGTTGAAATAGAGCTTTAGAAAGCGCATCTCACCAAAAAAATTGTGGTTTTGGTAGTTTGGTAGGTTGTTTAATGCTACCCCATTTTTGGGAAGTGTTTAAATATGAGTTTTTTTGTAAAATGGGCTTATTTTAGTGAAGTTGCACCCAAGTTTGGATTTGAGGAGCAAAATTGGCAAGCCATTGTAATTTATTATATATAAATAGGAGATATTACAAAACCTAGTTCAAATGAGCATATCGACAGGAAAGAACTAGGAAGAAAAAATTTGATTGTAGCTTGATTAAGTACAAAAATTTATTATAGAATTGTCCCAATAACAGTAACAAATCATAGCCCTGTATGACTAATTCAACCTATGAGTTTCCAAAATACAAACCCCTTTACATTTTAAAGATACCCTTTATACAATGCTAGAAATTTGACCTGTATTTCAAAAAACATCACTGGATATAGATTATGCCCATACACAGTTATGACCTTTTTACATTGTTTCACATTTGAAAATTCAAATTTTACAAAATTTTCCTATTGGAGGTATTTAGGGCACAGTCTTCCACAATAGTAGTATGTTCATGTTCTGGACTGACAAGCACTTGTACAAACCATCAAGGTAGCAGTTAAACCAATCTATATTATTCTAAATGACCTAATTGATGATGAGATGGTAATGCAAACTATAAAAGATGCTTAGAATAACCAATCTATATTATTGTAATATGTCGCATGCCTCTCCGAAAGGATCAGAGCTGGCTATTGTTGCAGTAGGTCTATAATCAATCATGCCAGGAATATCGCAAAAGTTGTCAAATGAGAAATCTATATTGTCACAATAGAAAAGATGCTTAGACTAACAAAACTATATTAATCTAAACAACCTGAATGATGATGAATTGGTAATGCAAACTATAAAGATGCTTAGAATAACCACTCTATATTATTCTAAATGACCTAATTGATGATGAGATGGTAATGCAAACTATAAAAGATGCTTAGAATAACCAATCTATATTATTTTAATTTATCACATACCTCTCTGAAAGGATCAGAATTGGCTATTGTTGCAGCAGGTCCATGATAAATCATGTCAAGAATATCACAAAAGTTGTCAAATGAGAAATCTATATTGTCACAATAGAAAAGATGTTTAGACTAACAAATCTATATTAATCTAAACAACCTGAATAATGATTAATTGGTAATGCAAACTATAAAAGATGCTTAGAATAACCAATCTATATTATTCTAAATGACCTAATTGATGATGAGATGGTAATGCAAACTATAAAAGATACTTAGAATAACCAATCTATATTATTGTAATCTGTTGCATACCTCTCTGAAAGAATCAAAGCTGGCTATTGTTGCAGAAGGTCAATGATCAATCATGCCAAAAATATTGCAAAATTACATACAAAATATCACTATTAAAGACACCTGCATTGCAATAGTATACAAAATATCAGTATTAAATAAAGAACACTATTGAACTTAAGCATAATGAACATAAGCATTGTACCTTCCATTCTTGAAAATGCTATTCAAGTGTGCCTGAAGGGTCATCTCTTTGCTTAAGAGTATCCAATATTGCTTCATGATCAACATTACTAAGTGTCCATAGTTGTTTTGTCTTTGGTCTGGCATGATGCTTCAACAACTTAACATTTGTTGCTATAACAAGGTGTGAATACATGAGAATCGTTTTGTGTTTCTCGTAGTCTTCAAATGTAGGTATGCCATTCTTTCTAATCATGTATGTTCACAACCAAGTCCCTGCAACCACAACTGAACCTGTAGGATACACAAAATCATCATCTTCCACTGGTTGTGTTAGCTTATGCTTTACCCGCACACATCGAACCAACCAATAGTTCGATCTCTTTTCATTCCCCTGCGACGCAACAACTACAAAAACATGTCTTAGTTGTAGTAGATCTGAAAGTCGATCGTAATCAACTAAACTTTCCATTGTGTCATTTGTCATGGATATTGTTTGAGAGAAAGGAGTTAGATACTATGGAACCCATACATCCACCCACTCACTTGACTCGCATTGATCCCACTTGCACTGAATACAACTCTGACAAAAACAAGCCAACTCTCGTGTTCAAATGGTCCATGTGCCTGCATCTGAGTTTCGAAATGAATCCATCTTTGAAGAATCTTTGATTGTATGACAATCCAATCTGCCTCCCACTGTACCCTCCTCAACCAACCAAAAGAATTTGTGCACTGTTGAATCAAGTGTCCCTCCCTGTGAGAATGTTAAACTACACCAATCAACAATAGAATGTGCATCACTGAATTTTGCTCCTGAATTCTTCAATTGCTCCTTAACCAGAGATCTCTTTATGCATGCACTTGCTCCATCATGCTCCCCTTTCCCATGTCCAGCTTCAAAAAAACTCCAAATATGAGGTACACCCCTCTCTACATGTATTCTACTCAACCCATAAAACATACAAGCATTCTTGAATTGACCTATGCAATTATCTAACCAAATGAGATGTCGGCCCAATGCTATATCATGCTCCTGCAAGAACTCAAAAAAATTCTTGAAACAATGTTGGACATATTCGGACGAGTGAGATCTATTATCACTCATATAAAAATGATACTCTTTGATTATCTTTCGATCCTCCTTTGTACTATTAGGTGCACGTCTAAACGTTATGTGGACAAAATAGCAATCTAAAAAGAATTGTAATATTGAGATTGTATCTCATTTTGTGGTTGCAATGTGTAGTTTTTTGCAAAATCAACTACTGATATAATAGTGCCAATCGGAAAAGAGTCCTTACACATCCTAAATTGTTGATCCAACCACTGAGACCTATGACTATTCCTTGCATACTTGTAGAAAATATTGTCCTTAAAATATGAAATAAAATCAACAACAATGCATTCTTTTGTAACCAACTCACATCTAGAACCTTCACCTCCACTCTGCAAAGTATATTTGACTATCTCATATCTCTTTTTCTCAACAAGCTTCTTTCCAAATTCATGTTCGGAACCCTCATGAAAACATTGAACAAACTTTGACAAGCCACCGCATTGTGAGAACTTCACATTTAAACAATCATTTCTATAGAAAAAGCAACCATCATCTCTAGAACATAAAAATAGATCTAGCAAGTCCCTTGATGATTTCGGAAGATGCATTGCACCACACTCTTGCAATATTTCATTAGTATGCAAAGTAGAATAGATATAGCATAATAGTTCATGGTACATTGAAAACTCCACATCATATTTGCAACAACAAGCATTACGAATCTTAAGAGGCACACAATAAAATGGTTTCAAACCTTCAAAAGTACTTTGCAAGATTTCCATATTTGGATGTGTTTCAATAAAAAATTTGAACATTGTTTGGCTTGATTCCAAAAAATGTCTAGGATGCAATGTATGGTCTCGATTGCCAAGTCTTAACTATAAAGCATCATTTGCATTGGGTGATACTCTAGGGTTATCATTCCAAAATTGTTGAATTACTTGCTTTACATTATCGGTTAGCTTCTTATCAACACGTGGAAGCCTCTTGGAAAAAGCCCATGTATCATTTTGAAGAGAATCATCTATTCTTTCTCTTCTTGCAAGTGCTTTATCCAAAGTTTTATAATTTATGTCAAAATCAATACAAGTTTGTCTCATAAAGCAAAACTTTTTCAATTGATGGCTTACTAGGGTGGTTGTAATGACTCTCCGAGCAGCTCTCTTATCATTTTCCTTGTTATTTTTTCCAATAGACTTGAGAGCATTAAAAAGATTTTTGACAATAATAGAATTTTTTTCAGTCTTCTTGTTCACACGAATCTTCAATTTGGCTAGCAAAGGTCTCATCTTTTGCATCTTTAGCAATTATACAAAAATTTGGCATTGCTCAGTCAATGTCTTATGGCTAAAATATTGGTTGAAAAGTCTTCTAGCCCACAACCGAGCAGTTCGTGTTGACCTCTTACCTTCAAAATTGTTTATAATGTTCTCATCAATTCAAGTAACCATTTAGGAGTTTTTGAAGGTCTTGAATTTGGAATATGTCTTTCTACCACACAAGATTCTTCATTTCTCATGTAATCTGGTGAAACATACTTTACACTTGCTTCAATATTATGTTCAAAATCTTCATTTCCAACTTTTTCAGCTTGAACATTTTCAATATCAATTTGAATAATTTCATTCCCAATTTCAATATCATGTTCAACATCTTCAATTCCAACATTTTCACCTTGAACATTTTCATTATCAATTTCAATATTTTCATTCCCAATTTGAATATCATGTTCAACATCTTCAATTCCAACATTTTCACCTTGAACATTTTCATTATCAATTTCAATATTTTCATTCCCAAATTGAATATCATGTTCAACATCTTCAACTCCAACATTTTCACCTTGAACATATTCAATTTTCTCTTCACTTGAAAGACCATAGGGCTCAGGTTCACCAATATTTAACATACCTTGTCTTCTCTTCCTATGACCTTGTCTATCTCTTTGTCTATATACTTCAATTTATTCTTTTGTAAGCTTCCTCTTACATTTTTGCTTCTGACGACTATTGCTCCCCATTATACCTCATAAAAGATGCTAAAAAATCATTGCTTATGACAAATTTGAGTAGAAGATGCTCTAAAAAGTTTGATCTTTGTCTCTTCCTGTCTGAAACCGTGCATTTGTCACTTGCAAAGCCTGCAAACATAATGTAGGGTCCATTGGAATGCACAAAACGACCCACATGGAGATTTTCTATAGCCCACAAATCCGATATTCGATATAATCTAATATCTGATACAATTTGATATCTGATTTGAAAAATATTTTAAAATGTTTTGTAACGGTATGATTTTAGTTCTACAAATCGGGCATCCGATTTGAATCAAATATCCA
>VDFB02000363.1:24809123-24832658 GCA_007258455.2 Sequoia sempervirens
AAAATTTTATAAAAATATTATCATTTTATTATGGTTAGGGTGTTCAGATAGACACCTACTTCTTATTTTTTCCCTGAAATTTAAGTACTACTGCATTGAAATTTCAATTTTTTACCAAATAGATATTTTTTTTTAGAAAAATAAACCTAGTAGTTTAGAAACTACGATCAATTTGTCACATATTCTATTCTTACATATTTTTGAAATAACATAGATAACTTATTCAAATTTTTACGTTAAATTGTCTAACTCTGATTTTTCTGAATTTTCATTGCCACTTAAGGGCCTATTTTTTCTATGATAATCCTGCACATACCCATAATGTCTTTGAATGCTTGATTGAATCATGAAAACCTACATCACAATGTTAGTTCAAAAACACACATGATAAATGATGACTTTGACATGATGCTTGAATCTTGAATGCTTCTCCAAATGCTTGATTTAATCAACTCTTGAATCCTCTTTCTTTAAGAATGTTTGATCTCAAAAATTGCTAGGATACTTGAATACTTGAATTGCTAGAGTGCTTGAAGACTTAAAATTTCTAAGAGAAATTATGTGAAATAACCTTGTATTTATACTTGTTTATGCCAAATTTCTTGAAATTACAACACTGCAAGCCAACATCAGATCCAGGAGAATAAAATCTCGCCAAGAATTGAATTCAAAATAGGTCCAAGTTAAAGCAAGACTCATACGCCAGTTGGGTCATATGAGTCCCAATAACTTAAACTTGGGACACAAACTTCAAGAAATGTTAAGTTCAATGTAATATCCAAGATCAGACCCCAAAACCTAGATGGGACCCATTCGCCCAAGGTGGTGTATGAGTCCCATATCACCAAATCTAGAACACACAATCCAAAAACATGAATTATGATTGGTTATTAGCTACGTGTCAGGATTATCCTCAGATAAATGCATTAAATAAGGTTTGTGGATGCAAAATAGGACCAAATAAGGCATAAGGAAGCCCAATTTTAGCAAGGAGGGCCCAAACAAGTGTGAAAATGTAAAGGGGTACATTTTCCTACACTATAACAACTAATAATTTCACTATAAATTAAGACACTCAATTAAAAAAATTTCTCTTACATTTCATCAACCTATAGTCACATAGTACATTTTCTAGGATTCAAGAATTTACTCCCTATTTCCAAAACCCTTCAAATATGAAATAAATAAATTAGATCCTTTATGAAGCAAAAGCATACTTCATCTAAAATTCATATATGATAAAGTAGAAATATATACAATTGCAATACTAGATTTTGAAACTCTAAGGAAAATATTCCCTTTCATGTCATACATTCTTCCTAGACATTTACTTATATTAAAAAAATATGGCCATATGGTCACAAAATTTAGCCTATGGCAAGCAACCTAAAAAAAACATTTTAATCATTTACTAGTGTAGATGTAATATGATTACATTTAATTGGATTTTGCACTATATGTTATCGCCTAAGATATGTTCCCTTTATGAACCATAATTATGGAGTCTAAGCCTTTTATCACAACCTTGATTTGCATAGCAACCTCAGTTGGGAGACTTGCAAGATAAACAAATATACAAGGGGGTTGGAAAGCTCTACTTATGCTTCAAAATTGATGCAGATTAGCTAAGTTATAGGATTGAAAAAAAGACTTTATTTGGGCTACTTGTAACATTGGTGGTGTTGTATAGCACTATGGACTTGGGGCAATAATACATC
This sequence comes from Sequoia sempervirens, assembly GCA_007258455.2. Classification (NCBI taxonomy): domain Eukaryota; kingdom Viridiplantae; phylum Streptophyta; class Pinopsida; order Cupressales; family Cupressaceae; genus Sequoia; species Sequoia sempervirens. Next base: position 24,810,842 of record VDFB02000363.1, read on the forward strand.
AACATCGAAATAGAGACAAATAAAAAGGTTGTATAGTTATTTATTCACACGTAATTTTAAAATAAAATCCATGGTTTGATATGAGATTATCTTAGTTGAGGTTGGAGCATTCCCAATTGAAGTAGTGATGATGATATTTTTGGTAGGTTATTTGAAGAGAATAAATAACATGGAAGGAAATAAGCACAAAAAAGCATTAAAGGAAAATCTAAATAGAAGAAAGAAAATGTGGGTGAATCAACATATCAAGTGGATGAATAAATGGAGAATTGGCATGCAACAATGCCCAAATAAAAATATAAAAATAAAAAAGTATGTGAGAGAAAGTCAAAGTAGTCATGTGGACAAAACAACTCAAGCAAAAAAGAAAATATTATGTCAAGCAATTCAATCTTGCATGTGACCACAAGGAAAAGCACTATATAGAAACATATATAAAATTGAAAGCTAAAATCCTATTAGCCTAGTTAGGGACTAGTTCACACTGTTTTAGGTGTGAAATAGGGAGGTGGAAAACACCCAAAGAGGAGTTAGTTGACAAAGTTTGTCTTCTTTGCACATCAAGATCCGTGAAAATAGAATATTGTTGTGTCATAGAGTGTACAACATATGAGGACATATGAATCAATTATGTGAATACTTTAAAAATAGTCTTTAACAATTTTATTCAAGGATGAATGGATAACAAAAAAGCAACATATTACTTGGTCAAAATTCATAGTCAAAGATGTTTGATCAACAAAGACATAAGAAATAATCAACAATAGCAATTGTAGTTTGTTAATTAAACTTTTATTTAATGCTGATCAATTCAACTCTCGACCACTTGATCTCATAGAAGTCATTAAAACCTTTCATTTTAAAAAGGGTGCAATTCAGTCTGAATTGGTAGGTAATTTTGACTCTCACATCCAAACTTTAGGCAATTATAGAAATTCTTGACCGAAGCACACAGAAAACTAAAAAGTTAGTAGTAAGTAACAACTTGTACAACAGGTTGGAGCTTTCCTACACAGTACCATATCACTTGTAACAACTTTGACTGGCCGCCATTGACTGTCTGGGATGACGTGTAGAACACTAACGAGTTTGAATAAGGAAAAATATGAGGTTCAAGTGCAAGTTCTTTCTACCTACACTTCTTCTCTACATCTGTCAACCTATAGCAAGAAAAGGGGCATTGCCAGTTCTTATAGCTGCCCACCTTCCTCGTCTTTAAACCCGTGACTTTGTTTTGGACTAGATAATGCCATTAGTCAAATATGTTGTGGTCATGTTTGCAGCTTTTGTGAAGGCTGAACTCTGTATGAAATGAGGTGTAAAATTATCATAACTGATAAAGGTTCAACTCTTCTTTTGCCAATTTTTGGAAGGAACAATGTTTCTTGTTTTGGTTTTTCTAATGATTTTCCCTTCAGTGATATGTGAGTACCGATTGTCTATCTGCAATAATGCCTCAACTTACACAGAGGGCAGTGCATATTCCACAAACTTAAATCGAGTTATCAATGATCTGTCTCGTAATGCACCCCAAAGTTCAGGGTTTAACACGTCTGCCCATGGCCAATCTCCCAATGAAGCCTATGGCCTGCTCCAGTGTATCGGTGATATATCAGCAGCGAAATGCTCAAATTGTTCAATGGAAGCAAATAACACTATTCAAGAACTTTGTGCCAACGACATAGGTGGGCTGGTGTGGATGGATGACTGCTTCTTGCGCTATGATAACTCCAATTTCATTTCAACATTAGATACCAACTTCTTTCTGTTGGCGAACACGCAGAATGTCACAAGCAATATGCAGGATTTCATATCGGCGACCTCGACGCTTCTATCCAATTTGTCTGAACAAGCTTACATCCCTGCAAATAAGCTACTTGTGGTTGGATCAGAATCCTACTCTACTTCCAATAAGGTCTACGGTCTAGTTCAGTGCTTGAGAGATTTATCCGTCAAGGATTGCAGATCCTGTTTGTTTCAAGCAAGGGAAGCGTTGAAACACTGGAGTTCATATCAAGGAGCTCAGGCTATGTCACGAAGCTGCACAGTAAGATATGAGATATACCCATTTTTAAACCCCGGCGAGCCATCGCCCTCCCCTGCGAAAGCATATACTATGACGTGCTCGGTTGGTTTATCCGCAAAGGATTGTACATCCTGTTTTGATAAAGCAACGCAAATGTTGGAGCAGTGCTGTTCTTCCAAAGAATCGGGTCAAGTTACGTTAGGAGACTGTACGGTGGGATATAGTATGAACAAAACCTCCGACCTAAGGCCACTCTCTGCCCCCGACGCTTCATCACCACCTCACTCAACTCCACCAACATCAACGCCCAGTCCTCCACAGGTAGCCCACGGTCGTGCTAATCCAGCTTCCCAGGCAAAATCAAGTTAGTATTACTGGCCGCTTAACCTATGTTTTCTTCAATTATTTCCTTCAGTATATTTGTAAGATAGATTTAGATGTCGAAAAGGATTCCGATCCCTTCAATTTCGTTAATTAATTTATTTTTTTAATAATTAGCAATTTGATTCATGGATTCATAGATTCAATAAGCACATAGATAGTGTTTCTAATGTTGATTGGCGTTTTAGTGATTGCTATGTTCTAGTGATTGTTATGTTAGATTATGCATTTTATAGATTGTTAGTGTCCAAATAATTTTTAGTGATTTTTTGTAATTATAATAAGTAATCAGAACAAATTGAATTAGTTTTGGTTCTTCTGTGTTCTATTTATGACAGCAAAGAGAGGTCATTTTTTAAGGACATTATAACTTTATGACAATAAAGAGAGGTAGATCAAGTGTGATGCTCTCATTTTTAGATGATAGTAACTACTTCATCTTGGACCAAAATTCATGATTTGAAGACATGAAGGTTGACAAAAATAATATACATAGCCACATTAAAGTCATCATGAAGTCACCATTCCCTTGTGACACTAAGTGAATTAAAAACATTACTTGCTTTACAAATCTTGTAGGATTAGGTGCACACTAGCCTGACATGTAATTGCACCTCACATGTATACATATCCATGACTACTACTTCACATACAACTTTGCAAGCATCAACCTTCTAAGTTGTGCATTTAACATTCAAGAGTTATTTGAGTGCAAGCCTTTACAACTACCTCAAAGCATCTTTAGCTTCTCCAAGCATTGTGTTTCACATATGCTTGTTTTATGTTTACATCATTGCTTCTAATATATGTGTTATAAGCACGTGCTATGTTAAGATTCTCCAAGCATCGTGTTTCACATATGCTTATTTTATGTTTGCATCATTTACCTCTAATATATGTGTTATAAGTACATGCTATGTATATGTACCTCTACATACAAGCACATGGTATGGGCATGCTCTATCTTTGCAACTATGCATTGAGCCGTATATGTACAACACATTGGCACATAAATTCACATGTTATGTTGCCATATATGTGACACCTAGCAGACCTTGTGCAATGGCTCCATATATGTTTGGGATTTGGCTCCATACATATCTTTTACCTCATTTAATCCACTATATGGGTTTGATACTCTACAATATCCTATCCACACATACCAAACAGCCCTATGTGTGAGAGACTTGTTAGCATAGACATGGTTTTTATTTCAGTGTGTTAACTATAGGTATTGGCACTATACACCTTATACATTAAAAAGCCATTGGAATAGAGACATCCATGCATTTGAATTGGCAATTGTATACTTCAGTCGAGTGAGTCCCACACCATCCCAACTTGGTCATACGACTAATAATAAAACTGCATGCTTGGCGTGCACTTAAAGCATAAGCATATGTAACTACACATATGCAACTGCAGATTAAATTTATTTATGCATGCAACTGCTGACATGTAACACCAAGATTAATTTTCTGATTTTTTTAATTGTTCTTTGTTTGATTTATATTAGTAGATATTTTTAGAAGTCTTTTTTCAATGACAATTAAAGTGGCGCCTTGCAGACAAGCCATCACGAAGGTTACCGATGATATTAGGCAATTGTTATAGGCTTGGTGGTAATCTTCGTTGCCTGTTCCCTTACAATGCTGGGAAAAGTTAAATCTACAGTTTCCAGGAATCCAGCGGCCCTGTTGAAGCAAAATGAAGGTGCCATTTTATATTTACTTGCTATTGTCTTGTAATTTTCTCTCTATAATAACTAGTTTAGCATAACTCTGACATTTGAAGTTGCCCAGAAAGGAGGCTATTTAAGAAAGAACAAATTGCCTTCAGCGTTGAAACTTTGATCGAAGCAACAGAGGATTTCAGTGATAACAACAAACTTGGAGAGGGAGGCTTTGGTCCAGTCTATAAGGTATGAATGAAGAGAATACCCTGTTGGATAAAATTGAATACCAATGATATTTCGTTTAAGATTTTCCTTAAACAGATGGGGTTTGTTAAAATTCTAAGGGAACAACCAGAGACGGCAAGGAGATAGCAGTAAAAAAGCTGTCTGCAAGATCTGCACAGGGAAGAAAAGAATTTATGAATGAAGTGGAAATCGTGGCAAATATTCAACATAGAAACCTTGTGAATTTGCTTGGATGTTGCAGCGAGGAAACGGAAAGGATGCTTGTCTATGAATATATGCCCAACAAAAGCCTTGACACCTTTCTCTTCGGTGAGTCATTTCTTTCTTACCAAAATAGCAAGTGTTAAAATTACACGGAGTTGCTGTGACTTCATATGTTTCTCTTAAAATGAAAACATAGACCCAGTAAAGCGCAGAACGCTGGATTGGCAAAAGCGGTTTAATATCATTATTGGACTGGCTCGCGGCCTTCTTTACCTTCACGAGGATTCGCAGCTTCGAATAATTCACAGAGACATCAAAGCAGGCAACATTTTGCTTGATGAGAAACTGAATCCTAAGATAGCCGACTTCGGCTTAGCAAGACTTTTCTCTGACAATGAAACCGAAATCCAATCAAGAGTTGCAGGAACCTAGTAAGAACTTTCTCTTTGTTAGTCATGCCTCCAAAAGTCAAGTAAACATGAAGATATCATCCTGAGCTGGATTTTAACTAACTAAAAGCGTAACATCATGAACATAAACATTAAAAAAGATTGTTTTGATGCGTGCAGTGGTTACATGGCTCCAGAATATGCAATGGGAGGGCAACTGTCTGTAAAAGCCGACGTTTATAGTTTTGGAGTTTTACTTCTAGAGATTGTAAGTGGAAGAAAAAATACGGACACGAATCTTTCAAAAGAAAAGCAGAGCGTGGGACTATTAGAATGGGTAAGAAAATGGATTCCCCAATTAACAATTTATTGAGATAAGAGTGAATCTTTATGAATAGTGACGTGTGATGCAGGCATGGAGACTGTTCAAAGGAGGGCATGCTCTCAATATTGTGGATATTATGTTGGTGGGAAATTGCCCAGAAGAGCAAGCGATAAGATGCACTCACATTGGACTTCTGTGTACGCAGGCTGATCCAGACGACCGTCCAATGATATCTAGTGTTCTTACAATGATATCCAGCAGTTCTGTACCGTTACCAAATCCAACGAAACCTGCGTTTGTAAGCATGACCAGTCAGAGCCCGAATGTTAGCTTCATCCCTATAATTTCTTCTCGGAATGAAACCTCAATGAGTGAATTGGAACCTAGATAATTCCTGGAATTTCTTACAATGAAGAAGACTCATAATCCTCATTCCAATTGAATGTTGGAATAGAATAAAATAAAATAATAATTTCTTCCATAAATAGTTTATAGTTTTTAGAAGTAAGAAAAATATTAAATAACTATTTTATAATATGCGTATTAATTTTCTAATTTGTATTAATAGGTTTGTAGGTCATGATTTTTTAAAAAACTTTATACTTGAAAACATCTATACACTTAAATAATATATATTATTTTTTTATAAATTTAACAAGTGACGCAGTGCGTCGAATTCTTGCCGCCAAGTAAGGCGCTTTTTAGTTGGAAGAGGAAAGAAAAATATAGTTGAAGAATTGTAAAATGAATAGTAAAACTAAAATGTAAGATTTTAGTATATATTGATTAATTTTAGGTGAAGTTTAAAACTTTGTATTCAACGTAGAGAAGCACAACAAATGAAATAGAAGACTATATCATGTAAAAAGCAAAATATAGAGGCTGGAGTATATTATTGATACTGTGAAATTCGCTTATTGTAAGGTGGAAGCTGAAATGGAATGACATCTCCTATATGATTATTTTGAAGATCTCTGCATTATAAGAACAACAGTACTGTCAACCTTGCAACTATTATAGATTCAAATACTTCTTCCTATAAAACTGCATTTGTTTTTCCACTTATTCTGAATAGAACATTGCAATACGTTTAGGAAATTGTCCTTGTACTTACAAAATTATTAAAGATGTAAAATTTTGCAACCCATAGCCCAACTGCCCTCCCATATTTGAATTGGAAAGAGCTCTGATCATCCAGTAAAATCAATTTTCAGATTTAGGTGCAACATGGATAGAATCCATGTCCATACTCACAAATTACACAAAAAAATCAAAAATCTTTTTAGGAAAAAAATGAGCTATAATTCAGCGATATGGTATCTATCCACCAATATTGGGATGGAGAATAAACCCTGCCAATTGTCACAAGAAGGATCACCTGCACTTTGAACCCATCCTGTTAAGGGGCGGAAGTCCCAGGTTTTTTGTATACAGAACATTTATGGCATACACTGTAGAAAAAATAGCACAATATAAAGTCAACCACAAATCAATTTCACCATAATTGGGCAGAAATATACAATTTCTAGCACACAAAAGCTTTTAAACTAATTCCAGCAAATGCTATGAAATTCAATAGGCAGACTAAATCTAAGCCTCAACTGTAACGAACATCAAAACTTAAAATAGCTTAACAATGTTAATTTTTATAAATTTATTAGAGCAAACCTTGCCTAGAACAAACATTTGAACAATCATAATACTTACTCTACCAAGATCAAAAACTTTGACGCACATCTCCCATAAGCTTGATGGTGGCTGAAGAAACCTACCCCAAACATGATGTACATTGGCATTGACCACGTTTAGGATTATTCCAAAAATTAACTCAAAATTCAAGACAATTTAAGCTAACCTAGTGTTGTATTTAGGCCTGGATAGCTGGGGCCTGGATAGTGTTGTATTTAAGCTAACCTTGTATAGCCTGTTTGGTTGTATATTGTTTCAAAGCTTACTATGATAATTTGGGTTTGGAAATTTTCACAAACTAAGTTCACTCATAAAACCAATCTATTAAAATTGCCCTGGTAATGGGAGCTCTTCCTCATACAGGCATGACCCAGTTTGAATTCTCCTAATGTTGTAAATAAAAACGAGACCCATATAATTGATAACAGAGCATAAAAGCAAAGACAAAGATTTTTTCATTTAATTGTGATTCAATCAAGGAAAAATAGGGTCAGGGTTAGGGTTTCTGCAAAAGGAAAAAAGGAAAAATCATGCAGCAGGCAAAATTTGCAAAAAATTGCAGTTCTTTGCTGCTTTATAGTTTTTTGCCAAAAAATCAAGAATATGCAATTCTAAGAAATTTAATTGGCCAAAAGCTCATTAAAAATCTGAAACTAATCAACAAAAACTCAGTCAGAGTGTTTTTTTCTGAAACTCGCAATTTTTAGGTTAAAAAAAATGGGAAAAGGGGCGAGCGTTAAGAAATCACAATTTTCTTGTGACTTCCGCAACTTGAGCAGCAAATACTCCTGACTCTCTACTTTTGTGAAAGGATATTCCCAGCTAGATGTATGCCCCAAAGAGCTGCATACAATTTTGCCATGTGTTTTTGGGGATCAATAAATTTGTTGAAAGTGATCAGAAGTTTTCATTGTGACTCATGAATTAAGCCACCAATACCAGCATCCCCAAGATTACACTTGGAAGCACCATAAAATTAATTTTAATCCATTCTAGCTCTAATCCTGTTCTTGACTGGATATACAAGAATTGGAATCAATAATGAAAACAATTGCCTGTGCTTAATACAGGCATGTACACATTTTAAGCAAATTATGTTTTACTCAAAATTCTGTTATGATTACAACCTTTTATGGTGCCTATTATGTTTATTTATAATACTAGCATGCTATGTCTTACATGAACTGGGGATTGGCAACTTTCTATTATAACTAAGTGGTTTATCACATCTTCTACCAGAACAAAATATGATAAATGCCATCCATTACATGCCAAAACCATGAAGCATACGAGTAAATATATCAATGTATCATTGAATACATGGAGTGAAAAAGAGTAATAGGAAGCCAATGGAAAGATTACCATGGTAACTAGAAAGAAGTACAATAAAGTACTGTAGATTTACATGCAGACATGTTCAAGAAATAACGTTGAAATGTCTACCAGAAAAATGATTTCAATGTGCACAATATATTTTCTTGAACTGAGAGGCTTAACTGGTTGGGACATTTACTGATTGAAACTATGAAGGTTTGTTGGAACTAATGTTTTGAAGCAACAACTTTTATTTTATGTTTAGTTTCTTCTATATATATTTATGACGCCAAAAATGTTTCAAGCTCAGCAGGGTTTGAACCCAGGTCATCCATCTGATGACAAGTGTATCTAACAGTCAACCCCTCCCTGTGGACTAAGAAAGGAAATAATTATTTCATTCATGATGTTTTCCCCTGTTTTGGTTTTGTTTTTGTTTTTCCAATTTCTAGAACATACATCCAACAATGAAATGTATGAGGTGTGCAATTATAGTAGGGTTTCTGTCTGACATGACCGTAGAAATAATGCAGTTTTCCTAAGTAAATAAACCTAAACCATGATGCCCATACACATTTCGCATTGAATGTTTACTAGAAATTGCAGTGCCTACCACAGGAGGTAGAGACTGGCACCCGACGGTGATTTGCCAATAGTTCATATCAAGTCGAAAAGATTATTCATATGATTTCAAAGAGGAAACGATGCCTAATTAAGTATTTTGAAGGTCCGCTGTCCATCTCCAATAGGTTGTTTGGTAAATAGATACCTCAATTTGAACATGTTAAGAAAATATCAGACCTTGCGGAAGAATTCTGACCCCATACAATTGTCATATAAAGTGCAAATGGCCTTCTTAGTATACTGTATGAATGAATGATTTTATAAGGTGTTCAAACAACAAAACGGTACATATTGAAGAATAGATATCTATCTTGTTTGAATAATGTACATAACCTAGTTGTTTTCGTTGCTAGATTCTGCTGGCAAAGGCGCATGGAAGACTTGGCAAGTGTAATAATCAACTGAAAACAAAAGGTCTTATATTCGATTACAGACAACTTCTATAGACATCTTGCAATTCATAGTTACAATGGATTATATAGACATAGAGAGTAAACTATAATAAAACCAATGTTCAAAAAAGTTCCTGCTGGAGAGCATCATGTATTTTGATTTAGAGGAGAAAGCAGATAAAAAAGTAGTGACCATTCTTGTCATGCAATTAATATATTTGTGAGAAAGGGTGCAAAAATCTTGTTTCAAGCTCAAGAATCTAATTGCTCTAAACGCCATTGGATCTATTTTTACTCTAGTACTATGAATTTCATGATAGCAGCATTTGAAATTAAGGTTGAATATAATGTATGAAGTATGAACCACCATGCTCAAATTGCAAAAGGAAGGGGGCATACAAAAATGATAATTTAAAAGTTTATATTTTAGAACAAACAAATTGATTCGGTGTTTGCATAAATAGTTCAGCAGCTAATACAGTATGTGATGTGCAAGCTTCCTAGCCCAAAATACAATTGGCAAAGTTTTGTAGTGCAGGTGGTGCAGGCTTACAATTCTCAAGATCAGTATTAATAAAAGCTCCAATAGTCGGGGTGATCAAGTAAATCACTTTTTACAAATATTGACAACAGAAAACCTGAAGAAAAAAAATTGAAGATACAAAGTTGTTATTACTGATATTAACAATAAGAAACCTAAAACAGGTGAAATCTAATGCAAATTAGTGAAGTAAATGCTAGTCATGAGAAAGAGATTACTTGCTTGACAACCACAATACAAACAATAATGAAACTCAGTCCTTAATCTGTCTAATACTTCTTGCAATTCCTGTAGATCAAAACACAAGTGAAGAAATAAAAACAAGCTCATGTCAAAAGCAAAAAAATATTTACAAGCCCAAACAGATTTAATGCTCATTTAAAATTTAAAGCTTCAAACTTCAAACCTAGATATTTAGCACGGTGTGATGTTAGAGAAAATTTCCTACATATAAACATGTTTAAAGGTATGCTTATTAGAAATGGAAATAATAAGTGACCTAGGAATTATGCCTTTTGTCTGAGGCCTATCTTAGTCAGTCGGAATGGGGTTAACCCTAGAATAAAATCTATCCATTAAAAAATATTGCATTTTTGTGGGTTACCTGGCATTAAAGCTCCAAAACCAACAAACCATATATTATGAATTAACCAACAAACCATATATTTCAAGTTCCAAGGTATGCTTAAAAAAATAGTGACATCCATAAGATATAATGGTTTTATGTAAAAAGTGTAGACAGGAGAAGGGACAATTCAGACTTCCATACCTTAGATAGAAAAGTTCCCTTGGGAGCCAAAAACTCAACATACTAAGAAAAGCATATGTATTACATGTTAAAATTTCACAAATGAGATAGAATTTACCATCTGTAGTCTTAAATGTTGGGCGATTAAATGTATAGATTGTATCAAAACATAGCTAGAAAACAGTTGCAGAAATTCAAATTCATAAAAACTTGGCTAATATATTCAAATTCATGCTGGTTTGAACATGAAGATTCATGAGAACCGGCTGTGATAGAACCTTTGTGATTATCATTATGTAATACTTTTATATTTTTGTTCTGAGCTTTAATAATAGGTGATACAAACAGTTTACCATTTGATAACAGGATCAATAAACTCAAGTATTCATTTAAAGGGGAGTAGAGAAGGTATATTTGATTAGAAAGCTTGTGCTTAAATAGAATAAAAGTAACAAGTGCTATAGAGAGATAATATTTATACCTGCACAATAGCTCTTAATTGATCAAGCTCTTTATCAAGGTCATTAATTGCTAAGTTATATGCTTGCATTGGAGAAAGATGGCTTCTTGTTTGAATCTAGAAAGCCAAGAAAACTTATCACTAGATAGAACCTGTATAAACAACCACAAAACACACACACACCTATTTTCAATAACCACATTTTCCTGAGATTTTAAACAATTTTTGACAGATAAAAGGAGGATGCCTGGACCGGAATAAAAAGCTTGAATCCAATCTTTAAGCTAAAAGACAAAGAACAAAACTCTCAAGTCTTAAGGTTTCAAAGAACAAGAAAGGCATGGGATTGAATGTAATTTTAACTAATTTTTTAAAAAAAAGCAAATAACCTTGACAATAATCTTGTACTCCAGTGGATAAGGCAACTTGTAACCAACAAAAAGAACATTTGGATCTCTGTGCAATTGTCTGCACTCAAAGCACAAAAAGTTACAATCATTTCAAATCGAAGTAGACCTTGAAAAGGACCTCTTCCAACATAGATATAATAAAGAAATGAATTTATTTTGATTGCTAGATTAGCTCTCTCCTCCAGATTAAAATAGTTTTAAGTGTAAAATTGTCAGCTTACTAAAAGGTTAAGTTATAGCTATAGAATTGCTTTGCAGAAATAAGGCGTTATCTGTTGAAAAAGGGCAATTTGCTCGTCTGGCTTTTTTAAGTCCTTTTTTGTCCTCACCGTGAAAAGCAAACAAGAAGTTTTCATTTAAATCCAATGGAAAAACCTAAATTCAGCTAAAATGTTCCGTCAAAGTTTTCTCTAAATCTGTCTTAAAGTGTAAATTGAACTTGCAATTTCATTATAATGGCTCTGTGAAATGTAAATCCAGCGAATATCCTTCATACTTTGAGCAGTAGAAAAAAATTGACGTTTTTATTATGTCGGTTGCTGTCTCTGAATTTGTACGAGCGCTTGAGTGTTCTAAACCGTCTTCGAGAGCCACGAGCTGAAAATCATCTTATTGTAGGCTTTGTTTGCCAATGTAAGGTTTTCTCAAAAATTTGCCCTGAAATATTAAGTATTCGGGTTTTTGGGACGCTCCTGACCCGAAATGTTAAATATTTGGCATTGCTTGAAGTTTTTTGATGTTTTTTTGGCCTAATTTGATAGCGTAATCTGTACCGCTGCAAACTTTAGACATGAAATGTTAATGTGCGCACAATCTTTGCCTGCAATGTCAAAGTAAGGGAAACTTTTTTAGTATGATATATTAATATCCTGATCTGAGATGTTAAATTCTGGGTAATTGCTGAAAATGTTGAAGAAGAAAATATTAATTGTTCAACATTTGCTGCAATTTGTTAAATGTGAGCGATTTTCTGAGGATTTGTTATTTTTCAGCTCGAATTTGCATTTTGCACGAAAAGGACTGGAACTTGAGACGTGGAAGTGATAGCTAGGGCAAGTTATTTGATGTGGTGAAGGTAGCGACTCAAGTTGGAGCTTGTTGCGGCAAAGTATAAAGCAGCCTTTGGATCTTTGGTAGCTCTCTGTACTGTCATTGTCGAGTATGAGCAATCTGCTCTGTACTGCCAGTAGGGCTCTGTTTTGCTAGAAATGGTGCAGTGATAATGGTAATAGCAGGCCAAGATCCTGCGCCAAAATGGGAGCTTTAGAACTAGGCGTGTAAATGGAGTAATGCACAAGATAAGGCATGACTGCAAAATATGGAAGCACAGACAAACCAAGTGAACTGTTTGACCAAAAAAACCCATATGAAACGAAATTGATACATATAAACATTTTCAAACCCTAGCTTAGAATTCATAGACAAAATATGTGTAAATAGCAGAGCAGATTGGCATTTTGCTTCAACGATTTTTTTGGGATGAAAATGAATGTTCAAAAAAATCCCAATTTTCTGAGTTTTGAAGGTAATTAACGGAATATAAAAATATCTCAATTTTTTTGTAATAAAAAGACTTCGATATATATACATATTCAAAACCCTAAAATTTAAAAATCGTAATCTGAATGTGTAAACATGCATAACAATTTTGGCAATACCCAGAACCTAGAACCCCTATTTGGCAGTACCTAGAATCATAATCTTGGACATTTGGACACTTCTTTGCCTGAAATACCCACAATCCCTCCTTGTCCTTATGAGCTCTCACGCGGTCTGTAACTCTTAAAAAGAAGTAACCATTTGTTAAACACACAAAAAACATAAATCTTAAACTAGACGCCTCAATAAAGAGCATATAAGACTGTGACCTGCAATAATAGACAATAGAAACAAAGCCCGGATAAAAATAAACAAAAATATAAGGTTTCATTCGAATGGACTAACCCTAATGCCTCACTTTTTCTTGGACTATCTTTGCAAGAAGACTGTTTGTGAAGAAACTATCACTGCCCTGTTCTTAGCTTCTGAAGAAGACCCACAACCTACAACTTTCACAAAAATAGAGATGCCTGTAAAATGAAATCCAACTGCCACAGCCAGGGAAGAAGAAATGATTAAGTGAAAAGAATGAGAACCAGCTGCCACAGTCAGGGAAGAAGGAATGATCAAGTGAAAATAACACTGTTAAATGTGAAAACCATAGTACAGTTGTTTCTCAAAGAATACATAATGCTCACGTATTCAAATTGACCCTACGACTGGCTCTCAATTTACACAGCAAATGGCATGGCCCTAACAAAGCTACAACAGTGAATTTGGAATAAGAAAACATTCGCTACAAACATGCTTCAATCTAACAACGCCACTGAACAAGAAGCCATAGATTTTAAGGATAGTTTCCGACAACTTCAAATGCAACCAGAATAAATGTAAATAAAACCTAGCACTCGCATCAAACTTCAATGAATTAACTATGCATTCACTGTGTACCCATCAGTTGTGCGGTATCATACCGCAAAGTTTGCATTTAATGCATTCATCAAAATTTGAACAATATGTATGTCCCGATTAAATATTTGTCACAATATATAATGTTCCCTTATTTTTTAATTTATTTAATGAAAAATAAAAAATTAACCTACTCAAACTAATAGAAAAAGAGATAAATCATAATTTTCAAGTACAAAAAATGCACTTAAATCTTGATTATAGGAAAAAGATAAAAATATTTTAAACAAAACAATCTCATTAGCCAAGTGAGCAATAGAAAGGAAAATGCAACGATTGCAATAGTAAACCTATCTATCGGCGACTAATAATAACTAAAACTTTCTACAGTTTCTCAAATACCTTTATGCACCCATGAATGAGTTAAACTTTATATTCCTTCTTTAAGGTTAAGGTTTGATGGTCCATCAAAAGTGATGTCATATTAATATGAGTATACTTTTGTTCAGGTAAAAAAATATAAATAATAAAAAGTTTAAAAATTAATTTATGCAACATCTTGGGGCAGTGGGCCTACCTCAATTGGCTAAAGCATCCAGTTGTAGGCAAGAGGTCACGAGGTCTAGTCTTCCCACCATCCCCATGTTATTGGAGGGTGTGTCGCACTAGTGTCATCGGTCACATGAAAAAAGTTTACTAGGCACACTGTAGTTTATAGGGGGGCGATTCACCCAACCGATTCCTACAGTCTTAAAAAAAAAAAAAAATTGGAACATGTTAATTATGAGTTCAAGTTAGCCAACATGATAGTCCAAGGGAGTAGAAGTATTGAGTTTTGATATTTTTCCAACCTACAATGGTTTTTTTTCACAGTTGATGTGTTGTTCAATTGGAAGTCCCAACATAGACATCAAAATTGGGAGTGCAAATCCAAAACTTGCTACATTGTGGCTCAATCACATGTGTTGGACCAATTTAAATGACTTCCAATTATCTAGATCCAAGCATACTGTAAAATACCAATCATGCTTTTAAGCTAGTGAGATTGAAGACTCAAATCCTAACCCATATTTATAAGGATCCCTGAGTCCAGAGCTTGGATTTGGAGAAATTTACCATTAGAGGATATAGACCACTTGTTGTAGGAAGGAGGACATGATAACAAAAGAATTGAATCTAAATACAGGGAGGAATCAACCTAGCCTTGCAATTGGTAAAATGCATACAAGATTGTGTAACATTTATAATTTTCAACCAATAAAACTAATGGCTAAAATTCTAACCTAGGATTTTTTGTGGAGAAACTCTCTATTAGGTGTTATGTGTTCAGATGTGAAGTCTAACCCTTCATTTATGGATGCTTCAATTTTTCAAACATTTTTTCTCCATATTTGGATGAAAAGAGGTTTTCTTGGATGTTTATTTCCCCTTTGATGAGTCTTAAAAATTTCTAATGGGAATTTAGTCTTAGCATGAATTATTTATGTATTTCTTAGAGATACTAATATGAATACAATGATATGTACCACTGCAATAAATTAAAATAAAGAGAAACCCATTTTCTCATGGATGTAGCCATTTGGTGTACCATGTAAATTATGTGTTGTGTATGTTAGTTTTAGTGAGTCTGTTTTATATTGCTTTAGGTTTTTTTTTCATTTTTTTTGTCATATATTTTAACAATAGTATCAAATCCTAATTAACTTTGGTTCCTAAAGGGTTTAATATTATTGTGCTACAATGGAAGTTTGCTTTTCTTTTCTTTTTTTATAGATTTGAGTGTAAAATTCATGGCTTCCTTATCAAGGATATATTTTGTCAATGGGATCTATGATGGGCAATAGAAGCTCATGGTTGTATGTCTTATTTTTAATGTGTTTGCTTCTTGCATGGTGGTGACCTGGAGCTCTAGTTTGACAATATGTGATTGTCCCCTTACATGGTGGTTATATGTTTCTTTACTTTGTGGTCATGTGCAATAAAGGGTATTCATGTTGGGTGGGTTCTTTTGGTCTCCTAGACACATGGGAAAACACCTACCATTTGGACTACTATAAGGATTGCTTATGTTGGGTTCATGGTTTTAGTCCTTGGTTACATGAAAGCACTAGATGATTAGCTACTATTTTCTTGTGAGTTGTGAAGTTGGTATGTTTTATAATTTTAAAGATGTTAGAGAACCTATTTCCTTTATTTCATTGTGAGTTGTAGAGTAGGCCATAGAATGACCTAAGTGCTCTTAGACAACTTGGTCCCTTTATAGATTTTGTAGTTTTCCTTTTTCTAAAAATGATGTGTTTATAGATCTAAGTTATTCCATTTTTTTAGATGACACATTTGATGATGTGAATATCTAGATGTTTAAGTGGATTTAGATTTACAAAGAGATGGTTTTGTAGGTTTTACATGTTAATCAAAATCTATGGTTTATAAATCTATGAAAAGATTGTGTCCTGACTCTTAGAGCTTTCTAGATTTAAAAAATTATAGATTTATAGGGATGCTTGGTGGGTTCTTATTGGTATATGGGTACTCTTATGTGGATTTTTTTTTAAAGTTAGGCCTAGTTAATCCTAGTTTAGGTCTTGGAAATCTATGTGTTATATTTGGTTACCTCTATTATGCACATGATACTAATGTGGCGTTGAATCTATTTATTTAGTTATTAGAGATTGGAGCATTGATAATGTATTTCTCATTTGAGATGTTGCATATGTGTAGATCTTATAAAATTGTTTGATGTGGATTCTATTTGATAGGCCTTATTCTTGATCACATTGGTTACATTGGTATGTTTATTGCAGTGAGAAAAATCAAATATTTTGGAGTACCCAATATAGTTATTTACTAGAATTAGTAGTAATATATATGGTGTATGATAAACTCTATTCCCTTTTAATAGAGTTTTGGAAATGACGTTTGTCATGATGCCATGTATAGATTAGTATCACTTTCAGTGGGAGCTTTGTGTAGTTACATGGTGTGTTCTATCTTTTTTTGTTTCAAGATCTTGGTTATAAGTTGTTGTTACAGTGTGTAGAACAAACCAAAACGTAGTCAACAAGCATTTTTGAATTGGTATGTTATTTTCTTTTTTTTGTTTTCATTTGAAAAGTACTTGAACTCGCTAGGGCTTGCCTAGCCAAGCCCTCCCCATAATGGAAGGGATGCACTGTGGGGAACAACGCCCTCCACAAACAGTGCCTCCCCAAAAGGGGGAGGGTGGCAGGGGGGGCGTAGGACTTACAAGCAATCCTCCCTCATTTAAAATACTTTGAGATTCAAATGAAGTCTGTTGGTTCTTGTGAAATTTGCTTTGTAGAGTCCAGTAAAGTGTTTTTGAATTCGAGTTTGGGCATACATATACATATATATATAATACTGATGTCAATCTGAAGAATATATATATGTAAACTAGTGTACAAACTTAAATAACATAATAAGTTATAGTAAAAGAGATATATATATATATATAGTTATGGGTATATGTTTTCTTGATGTGTAATATTTTGATTTTAAATGATTAACTCAATTGAGTCCATTCCTTATCCTTGTATATATGTGTGTGTGTGTGTGTGTGTGTGTGTATCTTTTTAGCTGCCAACCTATATTTACATATGTATACTTACTTATATTCATTCTCCTTTAAGAGTGAACAAGTCCAAACTACAAATAAACACATTTAAATCTGGTTGGTGTAACCATTAAACTAGGGTGTTACGGTATTAGAACTATTTTATTTATGAATGTCGAACAAATGTCTCTCTCTCTCTCTCTCTATATATATATATAAATAGATGAGTAAAGGCAACAAAGTTATAGGTAAACCATAGACCCCAAGTTTATAAATTTGACTAGAAAATGGATTACTTTCAATTTACACATAGTTGCTAATTATATTGAATTTGTCCAAATAGAGAAAAGAATGTTAAATATCTCGCATACACATGCTTCTTCTTTTTTTCCTACTTTATCAAAGTGTGATAAATGACTTGAAAAGCATTCATAGAGAACTATTAAACCATCAATGAAACACCTTTTTTTTAATTGTCATTCATATACAAATCAATTTGAGAACTTGGAATTAAAACTCTATTTTATGATAAAAATTTTAAAGTAGATTGAAATTTATATGGAGAAATGCATTATTTGATTTATGTATGATAAACTTCTAGGACAGGATGTCGAAGGTGGACCCACAAAGATGGTAGTTTTACCTTTTCTAAAACTATCATTTATTTTGTTTATGCTTGGCCAATCACATGTACCATTGAAATATATGGAAATAAAAGCCTAAAAATAAATGTATGTAAGTCTCTGCCACCTGTTGCAAGAGATGTGCTATTCTCATTTTAGGAATGCATATAGGCATCAGGCTTGCATCAAGAGTTCCCTCCTGCGTTATTGTTCTAGGTTGCTAGGCTCCTCATGCAGGGTCGGGGATTTCTTCGAGTTAGGAAGGAACCCAGGCAAGTCATGTACTTCGTGGTTGGGTGGAAAAGGCACCTTAATCACACTCTTAGTCCTAGCTTGAAAGAAGACCAGAGGCGTCAAGGCAGCTGAGGTTCAAAGTTTTTTTATGCTATAGATGTATTCATGTATTATTTTTGAAAGGCTTGTATAACCCACTTGTAAAAGTAAGTTTATTTGACATTCATTATTGTAACATTGAAATAGATGTATTGATTGAAAGTTATTGATATAATTTTAATATGAATGAATTTATGGAAACTCATTGATATGCTATTGTCATATACATAGGTATGGATGTAAAGATCCTTGATGTAGATGCAATGTACTTCTTTTGGATACATGAAATGAAATTTATTACTACTTTTGCTTTTGAGCTCTTTTGGGAAGCTCTCATTTTTTGCATCATTTACTTTTACTTTACTTGAAATGTAATGAGTTTTGGCAACATATATGGTATAATGAACTTCATCTTTTGAGTGTTACAATGTTCTATATTTTTTGTTTCAAGATCTTGGTTCTAAGTTGTTGTTATAGTATGTAGTGCCCGCCGGGTAAGTGCATGGATCTATGACACAATTTTGGCTCTTAAGATGCCACTTTTTTTTTTTAAATCAGCAAAATCTAATTTGCATGAGAAAATGAAGATAGTTACACTCAAAATTTCAAGATGTAGCAAGAACAAAAGTTGAAGTGCTCTAAGTCTAGTTTCTAAACTACTATTTTTTAAAAAAATTAATGAAGATTAAGGGTCTCAAAAAGGAGGGCCCAAAATAGGTCCTTTTTTTATCAAAAAAATAGCATAGCGCCTGAGAGCTCCCTCCTTTTAAATTAACTTGTTTTTAGAATTTCAAAAATCCCAATGGTGAGAAATTAGCTAACACCATGTAGTTTATCCTCGTTCTTTCGGGTAATTTTTTTAATAAATATATAATATTTTATGAATTTTCAAAGTAGACACATCTTGAAATGCTAAAATTTGAGCATGCTCCCCCCTAATTTTTTTGAAAACTAATCAAAAAAAAAAAAAATTCATCATGTGTAGAATAGAGTCTAGTTTCAAAAAATGTAATGTGTTTCATGTTTCAATGAACGAGTAAAAATCTATCCTAAAACTAGTACATGTTGGTTTTTGACCAAAAACGAAGGCATTTACAATAGAAGCCATTGATCAAAACCTTAACTAAATGAAAATGAAAAAAGAATTATATATTTAGATAGCTAAGAGAGAGATTAATGCTATCACAATTTTTTTAATAAAATTTCATTGAAAGACGTGCAAATGAGACAGGGAGCACAAACAAAAATATGAGGAAATTTGGAAAATCCTGCCAATTAACATGTCCAAAGCAGGTCATTTGGCGAGCGCCAAATTTTGCGTGCACCAAATGTGATGTGTCATTTGGTGAGCGCCAAATTTGGTGCTCGCCAAGTGACCTGCTTTGAACAAAACCTAAATTTCTCCTCTTTGGTTGACAACTTTGATAATGCTTAGAGTGCAAAGTTTATGATCATAGATGGATAGTTGAGGTTTTACCTTTCATACGCTCTCTAACTCGTTACCCTAACTAGATAACTCTTTATCCCTATAAAGTATCTCTCTCTCAGGTCTCACTCCCTCCTACATGACCTAGACTACTCTCTCTTAGTCCAATCTCCTCTCTCAGGTCTCTTTCCCTCCCACCTAGTACCTAAATAAATCTATCTCACTCCAACCCCCTTTCTCACTCTCCCTCTCTCTCCACCTTTGGTATTTGTGTCTCTCTCACTCCATCTCCCTCTCTTAGGTTGTTATCTTTCTCTCTCTATCTCTCTCAAGTCTCTCCCTCCTACCCCATCTCCCTCTCTTAGTCTCTCACTCACTCCCTCTATCTCTCTCCCATTCCCTCTCTCACTCACTCTATCTCTCTCCCTCTCTCTCTCTCTCTCTCAAAGTCTCCCTCCCATCCACTTTCCCCCTCTCCCTCCCTCTCTCTCTCTCTCTCCTCCATCCCTCTCTCTCCATCCACTATCTCTTCCATCCGTCTCCCCTCCACCTCATCCTCTCCCCTCCCTCTCTCCGTCCTCCCTCCATGTCTCCCCCTCTCTCCTTCCACCACCCCTCCCTATCTCTCAGTCCTCCCTCCACCCTCTATCTTTATCCCTTTGTCCAAGTCTCTCTTTTGTCTCTATCCACCACTCCCTCCTCCCTCCCACACCCTCTTTCTCTCTCCTCCCCGTCTCTCTCCCTCCTTCCCTTCCTCCCTCTCTCTATCCTCTCCCTCCATCTCCATTCCTATCTTGTCCTCTTTCCCTCCTTGTCCTCCATCCCTCCCTCTCCTCCTTTGTCTCCTCTCTCTTCCTCCCTCTCCCTCTTTGGGTTTCCTCCCTCCACCCCTCTGCCTCCCTCTCTCCAATTCATCTCCCTCTCCCTCTCGGAACCTCTATACACTCTGCCTCCATCATATGCCGTCTCTCTCTTCCCGGATCTCCCTCTCCTCCATCTTTATCCACCCCTCTCTCTTCCTCCATCTCCATTCCCTCCCTCTCCCTCTCTCTTCCATTTCCTCTCTCTCTCTCCTTCCCTCTCTCTCTCTCCTTCTCTCCCTCTCAAGTCCTCCACTCTCCCTCCATCTCAGTCTCTCCACCCTACTGTCCAGATCCTCTCTTTTGTCCTCCACTCCTTTATCTCTCTCCACCCTCTCTCTCTCCCTCTCCCGTTATCCTCCCTCCCACCCTCTCTCTCCTCTCTCTCCGTTGTCTCCCCCCGCCCCGCCTCCTCTCTCACTCCTTGTGTCTCTCTCATCCCTCTATCTCCCCCACTCCCTCTCTCTCCTGCCCCTCTCTCCCACTTTGTCTCCCTCTCCTCTCCGGATGTGTCTCCCTCCCTCTCTCCCTCCTACCCCCCTCTCTCTCTCTAAGGATTACGATTTATAGTTTAAGGGTAGAGGGTGTAGGGTTGAGAGAGAGAGGGGGGGTTTGAGGGTAGAGGGTAAAGGGTTTAGGGGTTTAGGGTTTAGGGTTTAAGGGTTTATGGTTCAGGGTTTACGGTTTAAGGGTAGAGGGTAGAGGGTTAAGGGTAGAGGGTAGAGGGTTTAGGGGTTGGGGTTTTAAGGGTTTAAAGTGTAGGGGTTGGGGTTTAGGGTTTAAGGGTTGGGGTTTTGGAGATGGGGTTAGGGTAGAGGGTTTAGGAGACCCATAGTTTAAGGTTTAAAGGTGGGGTGTGGGGTCCCGAGGTTGGGGTTGAGGGTTTAAGAGTTTAAGGGTTAAGGGGTTGAGGGTAAGAGGTGCAGAGGGTTTCAGAGGTTTAAGGGTTTAGGGTTCGGGGTTTATGGTTTTGGGTAGAGGTAGGGGTAGAGGTAGATGGTTTAGAGGGTTTGGGGTTTTAAGGGTAGAGGTTAGGGTTAGGGATTTAGGGTTGAAGGTAGGGGTGAGGGACCCCAAGGGTTTAGGGATTAAAGGTTAAGGGTAGAGGGTTTGGGGTTTAGGGATTACA
>VDFB02000363.1:24832758-24924272 GCA_007258455.2 Sequoia sempervirens
CTCTCATTTTCATGTATTTGGATGCACTACCTATATGCACATTCCTAAACAAAAAAGGAAGAAGCTAGATGAAAAATCAATGCAATGTATTCTTCTTGGATATAGCAATGAATCTAAAGCATATCGTCTTATGGATCCCAACACAAATAAGATATACATTAGTAGAGATGTAAGTTTTGATGAGCAGAGTGAGTCAAGTTCTCCTCCTACATCATCACCTACAATAGATAGTGTTCCTATATTCAACATGGATGGGAAAAATGATGGGAATGTTGATAGTCAATCTAATTCAACACCCACAAATATCAAAAGACCTAAGTGGTATACTAGTACTATTCGTGATGCTAAGCTAGCGAAGTGCCAGACACATCCACTTCAGGACCGAGAACTTGGAGCATGGCTCGCAATGAGGTAAACTTAGCTCTAATGACTACAGTTGTTGAAAATTTTGAACCATCTACTGTTCAGGAAGCACTAGAATCAAAACCTTGGAAAGAGGCTATGGATGCAGAGTATCAATCTCTGATGGAAAATAACACTTGGGAGTTGGTTGATCTACTACCTGGTAAGAAAGTAATTGGTTGTAAATGGATTTTTAAAACTAAGTATAAAGCAGATGGTAGTATAGATAAACATAATTCTAGACTTGTAGCCAAGGGTTATGCCCAAAAAGAAGGAATAGATTATGAGGAAACATTTTCTCCCACTGCAAAGATAAAAACTATTAGAATGATTTTTGCTTTAGCTACTCAATTTGGATGGAAATTGTATCAAATGGATGTAAAAAGTGCCTTTCTTAATGGGGACCTTAAGGAAGAGGTCTATATGACCCAACCAGAGGGATGCATTGCACCTGGTAAAGAAGAGAAGGTATGCAAAATCATCAAATCCCTTTATGGTCTGAAACAAGCTCCTAGAGCTTGGTATATTAAAATTGATGAACACTTGATAAAAAATGGTTTTACTAGGCATCCATATGATCCAAATCTCTACCTCAAGGATCAAGGGGGGGATATTGTGATCGT
Organism: Sequoia sempervirens; assembly: GCA_007258455.2. NCBI lineage: Eukaryota > Viridiplantae > Streptophyta > Pinopsida > Cupressales > Cupressaceae > Sequoia > Sequoia sempervirens. Next base: position 24,833,784 of record VDFB02000363.1, read on the forward strand.
TGTTGTATATGTTGATGTCTTAGTTATCACAGGTAGCTCAGAAGCAATGATTGAGACAACCAAGAATGATCTCAAGAAGAAATTTGATATGACATATCTTGGGCTACTGCACAATTGTCTTAGCTTAGAGGTATGGCAAACAGATCACCATATTTTTGTATCACAAAGAAAATATGCCAAGACATTGCTTGATACATTCAAAACCCATGTCTACACCTATGGAATCGGGTTTGCAACTATCTATTTCTGATTCATCTCCTCAGGTGAATGCAACTCTCTATCGTCAAATGATTGGAGGTTTGATTTACCTGACTTATACTAGACCAGACATTAGTTTCGCTGTTAATTATCTATCAAGATTTATGCAAGAACCAAAAATGTGTCATTGGAAAGCAGCAAAAAGGGTCTTAATGTACATACATGGTACAATGGATCATGGTCTAGAATATAAAAGAAATGATCAATTCCACTTGACAGGGTACATAGATGCAGACTATGCAGGTTCAGATGATGATAGAAAATCCACATCTAGATTTGTCTTCTTCTTGGGTTCAGGTCATATTTCTTGGGGAAGTAAGAAGCAACCCACAGTTGCTCATTCCTCAATGGAAGTAAAGTATTGTGCAGCAAGTGCAGTAGTTTGTGAAGCAGTATGGTTACATCGCATATTAGAAGGATTGGGGATACCACAAAACCAACCTACGGTCCTCTATTATGACAATCAGAGTGTTCTCAAGCTTGTTCAAAATCTAGTGTTTCACGAACGAACTAAGCATATAGAAGTGGATTGTCACTTCATACGAGAACATGTTCAACAGAACAACATTCAGCTCCAATACTGCTCAACACAGGATCAACATGCTGACATCTTCACCAAGCCTCTTGCATGTGTGAAGTTTGAAAGTTTTCAGGATTCACTTGTTAGTACTTTAAAAAAAGTGATGTAATAAGGGGGGAATGTTGGATATTCCATCACTCTACCTGTATGATTTGTTTGTATTGCCTATTTGTTTGTTTTGTTATAATTTGTTATTCTGTTCAGGCTACTATTTGTTATTTGGTTGAACTCGTGAATGCTATTTAGAGCACACGGTTACCATCATCCAACCTATATAATTGTAGCCTTGATCGACATTTTGATAATGGAAAATATTATGATTTAATATTCTCTGATATCCATAGAATGAATGAATCTGCCTTCTTGAAACACAAATTTTCTAATTGTTGAAAAATGACAGATGAAAGAAAGGTTTTACCCTATTAACAATTATCTTATAGAAGATTTTATAAATTGTATTATAGAGGTTGATAGGTCTATAATCTAGCATAGAATTGGCCTCTTCCTTTTTAGGGACCAACACAATAAAAGTTGAATTAAACTATTTCAAAAGCTCCCCTGATCGAAAAAGTCTCTAACAACTCTCAAAAGATCATGACAAACAATCTCCCGAAAATCTTAGAAAAAAGAAGGGGGAAAGCTATATCTGATCTGGGAGATTTAAAAGCACTTAAAAAAATAACAATTCTTCCTTCCTCCATAGAGATATCCTTAACCATTTTAACATTGTCTCTTTCCCTAAGAACATTAGGAGTCATTTCTAAAATTTCTTGAAACCCGATTAAATCTTGATTGTTGTCAGCAAAGGTCTCTTTAAAAAAATAAATAGTAACATCAACAATATCCCCCTTTGAGCTTAAAGTAGTGCCATCATGTTGGGTCAAACATATAATGACACTCCTCCTTTTGTGTTTTAAGGTGGACCGATGAAATAATTTAGTGTTACTATCTCCTTTGGTTAACTATTGAATCTTGAATTGTTGTTTAAACTTGGTGGTTTTAGGTCCCTGTAAAACCTGTTTTTTCCTTTTCAAAAACTATTGAATCTTGAATTTCTATTTCCAAAAAATCTCCTCGCCTCTCATAAATCTCTATTGTTCTTCTCTTATCTCTTTTTCTTTAGTACAAGTTTCCAAATCGTTGTCTCCATCATCTATTATATCTTGTTGACTCTTACCACCTACTATATTTTCTAAGATTCAAGAGTTTATTGCCTATTTCGAAAACCCTTCAAACACGAAGAAATGAAAGATCTTTTACGAAACAAAATCACAGTTCATTTTATATGTATAACTGCAATACTAGACTTTTGAAACTCAACGAAAAATATCCTATAATACATTCTTCCTAGAAATTCAATTATATTTAAAAAATACGGAAATCTAAGCCCTTCATTAAGAAGGCTGCAAGCAAGTCTAAATTGGCAGGTAAACTTTGACTATCGAATCGCTACTTTGGCCAGTTCTAGAAATTCCTGAGCGAGGCAAAAATCCCTCACAAAAAATTCAAAGGTAGGTAGCAAGTCACGACTTGTACAATAAGATGGAGCTTACCTACACACAGTTGACTGTGCGGGATGGCGCGTGGGCCAGTCTGTGAGTTTCAAGTGCAAGCTTTTTCAACCTACAATCATCTCCTCTACACCAATCAACCTACAGCTGCCCGCCTCCCTTGTCTTTAAATTCATGACTTACCCATGACTTTGTCTTGGACTGGATATTTGCCACAAAGACTTACCTAAGACTTCGACTTCGACCGGATAAATGCCATTGTCCAATTATTTTGTGAAGGCCGAACTGTATCCGCTATATTCAAACATTAAATCTAAACTATTCAATGTTTTAACAATTATATCATTTTGTTCATATATGTGTGGACTTTTGTGGAGGCTATAAGATTCAACTCTTCTTTTCCCAAATTTGGGGGTGGGAACTGGGAAGGAGGCAGGCGGGCAGCAATGTTTCTTATTTTGCTCTTTCTAATCGTTTTGCCTTCAGCCATATGCGAATACCGATATTCTACCTGCAATAATGCTTCAAATTACACAGAGGGGAGTACATATTCCACAAACTTGGATCTAGTAAGGAATGATCTGTCTCCTAATGCACGTCAAAATTCAGGGTTTAGCACGTCTTCCCATGGCCAATCTCCCAACAAAGTCTATGGCCTGCTCCAGTGTATCGGTGATGTATCAGTTGCGAAATGCTCAGAGTGTTCAAGTGAAGCAAATAACATGCTTGGAGACCTTTGCGACAATGCGAAAGGTGGACAAGTGTGGATGTTTGATTGCTTCTTGCACTATGATAACTATGATTTCTTTTCAAGACTAGATACCATCTTCTATGTGCTGAGGAACGACCGGGATATCAAAAGCAATGTGAAGGGTTTCGTGTCCACAACCTCTAGTCTTCTCTCCAATTTGTCTGCTCAAGCTCTTCACCCTGCAAATAAGGGATATGCTGTGGGGTCAGCCAAATACTCAGCTTCGCATGAGGTGTACGGTCTAGTTCTGTGCTTGAAAGTCTTATCAATGGAGGATTGCAAATCCTGTTTGTCTACAGCATGGCAAAGCATGGAACGGTGCTGTTCTTCAAAACAAGGACTTCAGGCTATGTCAGGAAGCTGCACAGCGAGATATGAGATATATCCATTTTTTTGACTCAGTTAAGGCTGATGGTCCTGCTAATCCAGCTTCCCAGGCAAAACCAAGTTAGTATCTCTGGCTGCTAAATCTATGTTTTTTTCAATTATTCTCTTTAAGATATGTGTAAGATAGATTTGGACGTCGAAAAGGATTCCCACCTCTTCAATTTCGTCAAAGAATATTTATATGTTAGAAATATATAAATTTTGGAGAATTTGAAGAATGTCACTCAATCTTCTTTCGAAGCTGATTCTAAAAAAAAAACAAATATATAAAAACACAATAACTTGCTCAACACATCAATTCAGATAAATACAAACACAATAATTCTCCCAACATGCTGCTGCATATTGCTTCATCTAAACAAACTCAATTCATTATTTTGATTGATACAAAAATGGCTACAACACCATTGCTTAAATAGATACATAGAAACTGTCAACAATGACAATGAAAGGAAATGACTATTCAGAACTGCAAACTAAGGAGGAAACAACTAAATTAACATATCAGTTCAATTTGGAAAATTCTAATAGAAACTGCAGAGACTGCAGGAGAAATTACTTTCTAACACTTCCCCTTAATTTCAATCATATGCTTCAGCATTTTTATTCTTCAAATTTTATCTTCGAAAATTCTTCTTTGCAAATTTTTCACCCTCTCGTGGTTGCACCAAAGTCTTCAACTATTGTGGCAGTCCTTCAAAGTTTGACAATCGTTTCTCTTAACATGCCAATTTTTAGGCTTATACATCCTTTTAAACATACATGTAACTTTTCTCCAACTAGATCCATCGATCCACCCATAATTTATTTGCATACAATCTTTCACAGATTGTCCATTCCATTCTCTATTCCAACAAATTTTTTTAGAGTGATTCTTCAACCCACAAATTTTACAAGGATGAAGATCCCAACATTTCTCTTTTCTATTTCTTTCCCTATTACAATGGGAACACAACATACATTCCATTATTTGAATTGGTTTGCAACCTATAACACTTACATCATCTTTTTCATTTCTCTGACCATACCCAAGGCTTTCATTCCTTAGCCTCACAATTGGCTGAATGGGCTCTCTCATTCCTTTCCCATGTTTTCCCAAACCTTTACCTATATAACCCATTTTTTGCATAATTTAAAACCAACATTTCTCTCATTACCATTTACATTATCATCTTTATGTTTACATTCCTCATTTATAAGAACTTCAACTTTATGACATAAATCATTTAATTTATCAATTGAACAATATAGATCTTCAGTACCACAAGATGCATCACATACTGATGGCTTTAACTTTAAACATCCATTCTCTTCTTTTAATTTTGTTAATTCTATCTTATGTAAACAATTTTGTTCTTCTAACAATTCCAACTTTTCTTCTAAATCTTCATTCTTTTTCTTAACCTCATCAAACAATTTTAGTCTTTCTCCTAATTCTCCATTCTTTCTTTTAACATTACCCAATTCCTTTTCAAGATTCTCAATTTCACATAAAGACTCATATTTCTCCTTTATCAACTCCTTTATTTTTCTTATAAATTAAGAATTATCATTTTTAACTTTGGTAAGTTCTTCCTCCAAAATTTCATTTTCTTTTTTAACATGTTTACCAACTTTACCCATTGAAAATGATTAAAATTCACCTTCTTAAAATATTGTAAATAATAGTAATTATGTTACAATTTTATCGCCTTTCTTTGACAACTTTGTATGTCTTCAAGCGTTTAATCTATTTTTTTGAATCTGATGGCTCACCAATTCCTTGTTTGCAAAGTTCTCTTGATCTTCTCTTCCTTGTCAACAATCAAATGATATCCTCTTGCCTCAAATCTTCTGCTTTGACATGCTTTGCTTCTAATAATAAATTTCAAGCTGCAATCTCTTTTCTTTCAAATTATTCCTTCTACAATTTGTAAAACCTTCAAAATTGATTTTTTTAACAACAAACCATTTTCCGTGTAACAAAACAACTCATTGCATCCAATACCTTGTGACTGGCACATTTTTCCTTTAATGCCTTAGCATGAACATTGGTTGCTATGATGTCTTCAAACTAACTGCAACATTGTCATTTTTGTTGTCCCTTTAATAGTCACTTCTTCATTCCTCATTGCAATATCTTTGGGTGCAACTCAACCATTTACTTCATCAAATCATTAGCATCTAATCAAATATGTGATTTGCAAATTCTTTTATTGTCTTTTGGATTTCACACTATCTATAACAACTTGGCTTATCTTCAAACTACACACTTATGATCTATTTGATTTTTCCTTTAACCTGCTTCTCCTTGATCAATTGGCTCTGATACCATATGTTAGATTTAAAACATAGCTCTGATACCATATGTTAGAAAAACTAAAAGAAACTAAAGCCAAGATTTTATAGTACACAATTAACTGCAAAACCAGAAAATATAAAACTGTAAAACAATAAAATGTGCAAGAGACATTTGTTGTATTTTCTATGTGAATATTATAGCTTATTTGCCTCTATGGTTTTTACTATTTTACAGTTTAATATTTTCTGGTTTTGTAGTTAACTGTGTAATTTAAACACTTGGCATTAGTTTTTTTTAGTTTTTCTAACATATATTGACTTAACCAATCCATTGATAAAGTTGTTTTACAATTTAAGATTATGTAACAAAGATAAACAGTTTAGATAACAAGGAATAAAATCTTATAATATTCATTAATATGTTCATTTCTTCTTTGGGCACATTTATATAGGTGAAAAGGAACCATTCAATAGTATAATCTTCTAAGGTCCATGAAAATAAATCAGCTAGTAGTTTATCTTCATATAGAAAGTCTATTTGTGTGGTAATAAAAAATCTTCACCTTTATATTGTTCATTTCAAAATGAGATGTCACAAAGCTCCTTATATTAACTAATCTAATTCACAACATATATCTATTGAATAAAGAACTACTAGACACACAAATTAATAAGATAATTTAAATTAATTGATGATCACTAGACATGAAAATTAGAACAATAGTAAAAAATTATTAAACCATTAAAGTTCCTTTAGAGAGAGTTTGCAATCCATTAAGTAATATAAATGGTGGTCTTGATGCTCATAGAAATTAGATTAGATATAGTTCCCCTATATTATCTTTTATGTGATGCTTAACTTATAGATTGAATCAAGAACTACTATACATACAAATTAATAAGACTCACAAATCAATTCATGATTACTAGAACAAGAGTAAAACATTGGTTTAAACCATTAAAGTGCCTTCTAGAGAGAGTCTACAATCCCTTAAGTAGTATAAATGGTGATCTTGATGATATGATTTAGATTCTCATAAAAATTAAATTAGATATAATTTGTAATATATAGATTGAATAACAAACTACTCATTTAGTTGTACACAAGAAATATGAAAATAGAAAAAAAAATCTTAAATTCTTATATTATGAGTTATATATACATACAAATATATATGGATATAGCTCACAACTATTCCCTAAAAGAAGTTATATTCCCAATAGGCCAATAATTACATGTGTGTCTATCTAGTTCAAGTTAGACACTCTTTGTTCTATCTTTCTATACTAATATAGTCTACAAGGGAATCCATGCAATCCTAACTAAGTCAAGAATTGTGAGCCATAATAATTTATGCGTGAACTATTAATAAGAATTAAAAATTAATTAATGATTAATAGTCATACAAATTAAAACAAGGGTAAAACATTAGTAAACCATTAAATTTCCTTCTAGGGAGAGTCTATAATCCCCATAAGTAGTATAAATGATGGTCTTGACATGATATGATTTCATTCTCATAGATATTAAAACAGATACTCCTTACATTAACTTTAATCTAATTCACAACATATAGTTTGAATCAAGAACTACTCATTTAGTTATACACAAGAAACATGAAAAATAGCAAAAAAAAATCTTAAATTCCTAGATTATGACTTCTACATACATACAAATATATTTAGATATAGTTCACAACTGTTCCCTACTAGAAGTTATATTCCCCACATAAGGATAATCACATATGCATCTATCTAGTTCAAGTTAGAAACTTTTTCTTCTGTCTTCCTATACTAATATAATCTCCAAGGGAATCCATGTAATCCTAAAAAGTCAAGAATCAGGAGCCATGATAATTTATATATGATATATATTCCCCCTTGGTAGGAGTTGGGTCGTCAAGAAAATTGCTGAAAAAGTTGAGGATGAATAGAAATCGTGTTGGTAAAGTGTTTTGAGTATGGGAAAGATATAGATGCATATAAGAAGCTTTTTTGTTTTTGGGTAATGATGTTAAGAATATCCTTATTATTGGGATTAGTAAATGGTTTCTTATAGGGATTTATGTATTTTTGGGTAGAAGCTAAAGGGCTAGTGGAAGAGGCTTTGTTAATTTTGTCCATCTAGTTTTCTAATCTAAAAGGGTTGCACACGGATTCATAAAAGTGTTATAATTTTGAAACATTATTTTCTCTAACTTCAAAAGGATGGGTTTATCCATGAAAACACATTGAATCTCAATGTTGGGTAAGTGATAGTGCATTTTTCTAGGATGGATTGAAAATTTAAGACAAAGTCACTCACTTTCTCATCTTGTCCTTGTTTACAATGTATCACGTGAGTTAGAATATTAGGAGAGGAGGAGTTCAAAACTATAATAAAAAGAGAATTAAGGGTAGGAAGGAAAGTGGAACAACCCTTATAATCTTAATAAACCAATAGCGCAAAGTGTTCTCTTATTAGAAGGGGGATAACTTAGAGATAGTTCAAGAGGGAAGTGTAAAAAAGATAGTGTCAAGGGGATAATATGGAAACAAATAAGTTTCCAAATCATGAGGATAGGTGCTAATAAAACATGTAAAATTTAAGTAGAGCATAAAAAACCATGATGTCAAGGTCAAGGGAATAATAGGATTGGAAACATGTTTAACAAATTGATTATGTAGCCAATAATGTGGAGATGAAAGTAAAAGAGTTGACAAAAAGAAAGTGAGAACATTGAATTATACATGAAGATAAGTAAGAGGAATGAGATAGTACATGGGGAGTAGAAGGAAAAGCAAGGGGTGAGTATGTGAAAATGAAAGTGTAGAGTTTAGAAAAAAATTCAGTTTTGCGGATGAAGATCTAGAGAGGGGAACTTGATAGGGAGTTTAGTTATGGATGAGTTTGAAAAATTTATAGGTTGCATTTTTTTTTTTCAACTTTGATTTTACGTTTTGATTTTTACTCTTAAACAAGGGGTAAGAGGATTTTTTTTTATAGAAACAACCTAGATACTAGTCCAATGGTAGTTTCTAGCTCTAAGCTCACCAATATTGGTCTTTGTTGCAAAAGGCTTTTTCAAGTTTTTTGTACTTTTGTGCAATCTAATTTTACGATATAACAATGATCCAATGACCTAATACAACTTTATTTATGTTAAATGTTCACCCTTAATTACAATTACTTCAAAATTGTATTTGATTGACAAAGATCTAAGTGCCTTTTCACAAATTAATTGATCCATAATGGTTTATCCATGGCTATCTAATAGGTTTACAATATCTTGAACTCAAAACTCAAATATAAACTTCCAATTAGCTTCTTACTATCCTGTATTTGAAGATTCTCAAATTCTCTTTGTATATTTTAATCAAACTTATCTAACTTCGTATATATTGAAAAATAGACTACATTGTCTCTCACACTCCCTTCTCATTTTTTTCTCCTAAAGTTCAGGAAAATGCTCACATCTTAAGCATTATATATTAAAAAAATGCCCAAGACATTCTATTTGTCTATTTCTTATCAATTCTTTATTGTATCATTAAAATATTCTATTTGTTTCACTATTCACATCCAATTTCTACTAACTCCCTTATATTTTTGTAGGCCAACAATGTTTTAATTTAAAATTTCCAATAATAATAGTGTTCTATATAATGAAAGATTTGATAAGGTAAAGATTGTTGTTGCTATCTTTTCTCCTTTTTGATTTCTAATTTCAACTTTAATATTAAATATGAAGAATAAATTATTATAAATATTTGATTATCATAATTAAAAACCTATTTTTATAAATAAGCAAAATATAAGAACTTTTTAAAAAAAAATTACATAATACTAGTCAAAAGAATTATGTTCACTTATATTATAAAATCCTGGTATATTTATAAAAATAATTCTTACAATAAAATTAAAATAAAATCATATTAATAAAACTAGCAATCCTCTTCCTCACCACCTAATATTAATAAAACTAACAATCCTCTTCCTCACCACCTAGAGTGGCAGCCCGAACTTAACAGTTAATTAATTTTATTTATTTTAATTTTTTAATTTTTTTTGTGATTAGACAATTACTAACAGGCCATAGATTTTGTTATGAACTTTCTAAATTAATGTAAAACCTTTATGATCAATGGGATAACATGAAGTGTTTCTAATAAAAATAAAACGGTATATAATTAATAATAAATTATATATTTGATATGTATTTATAAAAATAAGTTTATATTAGTAGATTTTTTATCTTTAGGAATTTTGAATGTGTCCGACAGAAATCAAATCCATTTAATGGATACAATATGCAACTCCAAGATTAATTTTCCAAATTTGTTTGCCTTGCAGAGAAGTCATCACGAAGGTTACCTATGATATTGGGGGTTACTATAAGCTTGATAGTAGTCTTCATTGGCTGTTCCTTGCTAATGCTAAGAAAACCTAAATCTGCAGTTTCGAGGAAGCCTACAACCATTGAGATGCAGAATGAAGGTGCTACTTTAGATTTACATACCATTGTTCTGTACTTTTCTCTCTATAATAACTAGTTTAGCATAACTCTGATATATGAAGATACCCAGAAAGGAGGCTATTTACGAAAGAGCAAATTGCCTTCAGCTTAGAATCTTTGATCGAAGCAACAGAGGATTTTAGTGATAACAACAAGCTTGGAGAGGGAGGCTTTGGCCCAGTCTATAAGGTATGAATGTAGAGAATACTCTGTTGAATACCAAAGATATTTCGTTTAAGATTTTTCTTAAACAGATGTGCGCTTGTTTAAATTGTAAGGGAACGACTACATACGGCAAGGAGATAGCAGTGAAAAAGCTGTCTGCAAGATCTGCACAGGGAAGAAAAGAATTTATGAATGAAGTTGAACTGGTAGCAAATATTCAACACAGAAACCTTGTGAATTTGCTTGGATGTTGCAGCGAGGAAACCGAAAGGATGCTTGTCTATGAGTATATGCCCAACAAAAGCCTTGACACCTTCCTCTTCGGTGAGTCATTTCATTCTTACCAAAATAACAAGTGCTAAAATTACTCGAAGTTGCTCTGACTTAAACATTTTTCTTTTAAAATGCTAAACTAGACCCAGTAAAGCGCAGAACACTCGATTGGCAAAAGCGGTTTAATATCATTGCTGGAATCGCTCGCGGCCTTCTTTACCTTCACGAGGATTCACAGCTTCGAATAATTCACAGAGACATCAAAGCAAGCAACATTTTGCTTGATGAGAAACTGAATCCTAAGATAGCCGACTTTGGCTTAGCGAGACTTTTTTCTGACAATGAAACGGAAATCCAATCAAGAGTTGCAGGAACCTAGTAAGAACTTTTCTCTTTGTTAGTCATGCTTCGAAAAGTCAAGTAAACATGAACATATCATCCTGAGTTGGATTTTAACTAACTAAAAGCACAACATCATGAATATAAACATTTAAGAAATGATTGTTTTGATGTGTGCAGTGGGTACATGGCTCCAGAATATGCAATGGGAGGGCAGCTGTCTGTAAAAACCGACATTTATAGTTTTGGAGTTTTACTGCTAGAGATTGCAAGTGGAAGAAAAAATACAGACATAGATATTTCAAAAGAAAAGCAGAGCCTTGGACTTTTAGAATGGGTAAGAAATTGGATTCCTCAATTAACCATTTATTGAGATAAGAGATTGAATCTTTATTAAAGGTGACGTGTGATGCAGGCATGGAGACTATTCAAGGCAGGGCATGCTCTCAGAATTCTGGATACTATGTTGGTAGGAAATTGCCCAGAAGAGCAAGTGATGAGATGCACTCACATTGGACTTCTATGTACGCAGGCTAATCCTGACAACCGTCCAATCATATCCAGTGTTCTTACAATGATATCTAGCAATTCTGAACCGTTGCCAGATCCAACAAGACCTGCGTTTGTAAGCATGAGCAGTCAGAGCCCGAATATCAGCTTCATCCCTGTAACTTCCTCGGGGAAAGAACTCTCAATAAGTGAATTGGAACCTAGATAATTGCTGGAATTTCTTACAATAAGAAAGACTCATTACCCTCATTCCAATTGAATGTTGGAATATAACAAAATAAAATAATAATTTCTTTTATAAGTAGTTTGTAGTTTTTAGAAGTAGAGAAAAATATTAAATAATTATTTTTGCATGATATTTATTAGCTTTTTAATTTATATAAATATGTAGTGTGTATGTAATCTCTATATATTGAGCTAATTAATGTCACAGAGACATTCTACAACAATAATAAGGGGTGGATGGAAATGTTGTGAGTGTGTTAACGATTTTTTTCATCTTTTACTTTAAATTTGATAGTCATTTATACATCAAGATAATGATATCTAATAATAAACATAATATTTTCATAAGAAAATTATGAAAGACCTTCGGTCAAATTGCCATAATGATATTGATGTTAGAAAAAGAGGATTGTGTGGATTGATACTAAAACAAATGGAACATATAAGAATTGGAAATGATATACTTGATGAATTAATAAATGATGGGAACTTGTTAAATCCAACATATGATCTGCAGAACATAGATGACATGCCTTTTACCACTGATCAATTGGGCAATAGTGTAAGAACATGATCTAAAGGTAATTAATCAGAAGGTGAAGAACTAAACTTTGGAATGGCTGCAATTTCATAAAGATATTATAGGTAAAGGGAAAGGTAAGGAGAAGAAAAGGAAGAAAAAAGTGATCCTTCTACCATGTGTAAGAAAGAAAAAAATTAGAAAAACACAACCTCTTAAGTATTGATGAAGACAACAATACAACAAACTCACAATTCAGCTCTCACAACCCAACTTGGACAATACACAAATTCATAGTTTACAAAATTTCATTCAACTCCACAGCTAATTCGAAATAAAATTGACAATTGCTTTTATCCATTAAATTCCCACGTAACTCACAATTCAAATTTAAATAACACTGAAGTTGATTATAATGCAACTCGATTATCTTATTTGTTTCTCATTTTCATGAAAATACAATTTACAATCTGCCAATCAATTTGAGATCAAGGTATAACTCCAAACTTGACTCATAAAAGTTTAATTCTATCTTCCTGTGCATATAGCTCCTTTATATATCAAAATTTGACATCTCCAAACAGTTTGCTACCCTCTATTACTCTTCACATTTTTCTCTAACTGTGCGACTTATCCCCTCTTGACTCTTATCAAACTCAAAACTCTCCACTTCTACTTCCTAGGCAGCCTTCTCCGTCTTCTATATGTCTGCAACTATTAAAATTTCAACCTCCAAATGCCGCACGCCACCTTACCTGTTAACTCTGCATTTTAGTTTGCTTGCATTCACCTCTTCCATGCCATGTAGCAGCCCATTCTTCTGTTGTTTAATGGTGTTGATTATTACACTATATGGTTGCATACATCATGCGCCCCTTTCTATCCATATTCTGTCACCCCTCTTTTCAATGCAACTTCTATTTCCTCTTCGATTCTCACTCACGCAGCCTCATTTCAGCTCGATGGATCCTTCCCTCCTTTCCTATGCTGCTCTACGCATCCCCTTAATCATCCCAAAATTTACTCTTTTTGTTTCTTCCAAAATTCTGGTGCGCCTTTTCCCCTTCTGACCTGCGCCCCTTTATCTTCTTCCTATCGGCCCTTTCAAACAGTTTCTTGCGTTTTAATTTTAAAATGATCTTTTATAATTTGTATGCAATTCTCCTTACATTTCATCGATTTATAGTAGTCGGTTCCTATATGCCATTAGTAGATGTTGAAGGCCATCATTTTGCACTCGTTTTCAATATTTTGTTTACTTTATCAAAACGAATTTTAAATTTTTTAATTGTGCCACTTCGACACCATGTGCTGGGAAGGTGAAAATCAAGATTCCTCTGAATATCTTTATAACTGATATGCAAGCTCATAATGATATCAGAAAGATCTCCACAAAGCCAATTAATTCCAAAAGACGTCACAATATATCTTGTCTTAAGAGTCTGACCACTTAGAGGATACTCCTGCATCGAGGATGAATTGAGGAAATTTTTTGATGAAGCTTAGAAAGAAAAAGAGACTACTGATGCAGGAGTAATTTGAGGATTTGGAACAATGCCACTACATTAGGCTCATCTTGAGAAGACAAAGGTTGCCTTTGCAACCTCTTCATTATACACAAAATAAACTAGGAAGACATATTTTAGCTTATTTCATTCTCCTCCTCCTATGGGAATGCCATCAAAGACATCAAAATTTGAAGCTCTAGCAATATTAGGTGCATAGAAAGATGATGAGGTAAGAGATACAATATAGAAGGTGGAAGAATAGCTAAAGAAAAGAGAAGGTGTATTGTAAACTCCTCAATCTCCTCTATATAGGATTAAGTCCCAATAAGATCTCAGATCTCATCATAGTTGAGGATATCGAAGATGAGGATGATCAAATTGATTATCAGGAGATTGAAGATCCTCTTAAGAGTCTACCTCAAAAATAGATAACACAATTTCTCCTCTTCAGAGTCCTCCAAAATAGTAGACATGAATTCATACCCCCTCCTTCACCTCAACATAAACAAATACAACGTTCTCCTATCCCACCACCCCCACAACAACAAGAATCTACCTTAGATACAATCATGGAAAATGTGTGTAGCTACCCAACTTAGCTGACGTTAGATTTTTCTACCAAGAGGAAGAATGTACAAGTGTAGCCGTTGGATTTGTAAATAGTAACAATAATTGTAAATAAATAAAAGTTCTACAAGAAGCCCAAGGTCCACTCAACAATCTATATGAACTAGAATACATAAAGGATTGGTATAATAACAATTCTTAATGTTGATAAGAATGCTAGAGAAATGAATCCCTAGGATTACTAGGTAACTAAAGTAAAATTGGGTACACAAATTAGGGAGGAAGAGATGGTTTATTTTGATATAGTTGTAGTCTTTGAAGTTGAGAATTTCTAAACACCATACGAAGAAACCAAAAGATAACTGAAAGAGAACCTACAATGATTGAAATATTTTGATAAGAGCTTAATAACTCCTATATATTGATAGAGGAGTACTTCTACAAGCTCACCAATTTTGATGCCTAAAGGTGAAATGGATAGTTTACAAGTAATAGAATAGAAGACACATGGCTTAGACAATTGGATAGATACACTATTGTGTACAAAGTCAATAAATAGGTAGGATTTGGGTGTAAGTTTCATAAAAAAATCTCATTTGGATGAAATAACGGAGTAGTTTTTGAATTTGGTAAGAGTAGAAGATATGTATGAACATGAATAGCCTTTACTTAGAGATATGAGAAAAACTTTTTTAAGTATTACTAGAAAATAAAAAAATTTAGCCTAATGATGAATATTTTGTTGAGAAAATGATCAAGGCAATATCATTCAATCAGGATATGTTTGTTGGGATATGTAATTTCTCCCACACCACCAATATTAAATGATATGAAATGTAATGTTCTAGAAATTTATAGATAAGGATGATAAGGATTGAGATAAGGTAAGGTGAAAAATATCAAATGATTGTTGAGTTGGCTTAAGATGTATAATTAGTTTTGTGATAAGTCGGCCTAGGATCTAGTAAGATCTAGAAATGTCTAAGACCTCTATATATTCAGGCATTTGTAATGGCTGTTGGAAGATGGTCAATGCTCCCCTCGAGATTCGCGACATGGCTTAACCGCCTTCTGTGGATCCGTTAACTCTCAGAGTTGTATCAGACATTAACAGGTCGATCTTTTGGTGCAACAACAATTGTGTTTCCAACAATTGGTATCAGAGCCAAAGGTGTCAGGTTCGAATCCCCTTGGGTAACGCTGAGGGGGAGATTGTTGGCAGATGGTCAACACTCCCCTTGGGATTTGTGACATGGCTTAACCACCTCTCGTGGATCCATTAACTCTCACAGTTGTATTGGGCATTAACATGTTGATCTATTGGTGCAACAACAATTGTGTTTCCAACAATGGTATGATCAAGTGATCATGAGAATGCTGTAGGATTTGCTGTATGGTTTTGTAAGCATGTAATCAATTGATGGATTAATGAAGATAGTGCAGCAACACGTTTGAGTAATATTTGTGCTTCTATGTATTTGATTGTTATGTGTTTTGATCTACATCCATCCACCACCATCATAGTGGTATTAGAGCTTGGTTAATTGATCTCTAGAGCTATTGTTTGATGAGATATAGCCACCGCTCAAAGAAAAGAGTGTGCAAAATATGAAGACATAGGATCATCCATTGTTTGCATCAGCTGCTGCTTGAAGCAATGAGATCGGCCAGAGATTGTAGTTTTTTAGATAAGATTATTACATGTTTCTGATCAAAAATTTCC
This sequence comes from Sequoia sempervirens, assembly GCA_007258455.2. NCBI lineage: Eukaryota > Viridiplantae > Streptophyta > Pinopsida > Cupressales > Cupressaceae > Sequoia > Sequoia sempervirens. The sequence continues at coordinate 24,849,877 of VDFB02000363.1, forward strand.
AAGGAAAGAAAGGTTAGTCAAATCGTTGTTTTGAAGCTGGAGAAAACAAAAGAATTGCTGGAAATGAATATCAAATTGTTGTCGCTGTATTTTGTGTTGCCAAGAAAAGGTTGCAGATATTACAACTGTTACAAAAACCACCGTGCATAAATGAGAGCACTAGATATTAGAGCAAGCCAATTAAAGAGTTGAAGATCATAGTTTTTTGGAAGGAGTAAAGAGCCGATGTCAATGCATGAAGTGTTGGAGGTTGTCAAAGATTATTCTATCTTCACGACAAAGAGAATGCAGAGTAGTAGCAGCTAAGGAACCAGTCGCCTGAGATCAATGATCATTGTAAAAGGAGAGAGGTAGCAATCTCCACTAATAGAAGATTGTAGAAGTTCTTGAGAATTTATCCAAATAAAGGTTTGTTGCCAGTCACAAAGGCAGGTCATATTTAAAAGTAAGTCACAAGATCTGATCGCAGAAGGAGGCCATTGAAAGAGAATATGATCGTTGTCAGTTGAGCCGCCGAAGGAAGATGCAAATGTTGCAGTCGAGCTAAATCGGAGTTATTGAAGTCTCGCCAGTTGCTGTTAGTTGATGGGAGAAGTGTATTGCATATCGTTGTTCAAATTCTTTTAGAGAAGAAATCTATGAAGGAAGACGCCAGAGATTTATGAAGGATTGTCAACGAATAAGGAAGCTACAGACCATAAAAGCCTCTATAATGTGTGAATTTTAAAGGAGCAGCAGATCGTGGTGAGCACATGTCGTAAATATTGAAGAGATTGTTTGAACAAATCAAAAGGATAACTATTTTTTGCAAGTTTTATTCACAGACCGTTGCTGTTAAAGTCTCCAAAGAAGATTGTGCTTGTTAAATTGTGGTTGTAGGAAAGAAGAGTAGCTACTACGATAGAAAAGAAACAAATATTGTATTATTGTCGAGCATATCAGCCGCATGGAAGTGAGGAATATACCACTACAAGGAGGTGAATAGCTGTAGGTCGCCAAACTAGAGCTAAAGCAGACTGGTCACAATTTGTTCAAGGGAAGAAATTTGCTGTTTACACTTGCTAGTGAGGATAGCTGTTATGAGAAGGGTTTGGAAGATAAAGAGGCATAGAGAAGTCGCAGAAAATTGAAAGGATCCGCTGAAAAAGAGATTGTAGGAGGCTGGATCGACCAAGAAAACGGATAGAGCAGAAGCTTGAGTAAGCCGCCAGTGCATATAGAAGCAGGTGTAGCTATTGATGAACCGTTAAATAAGGAAGAAGCCAATAAAGAAAAGAGATTGCAGAGTGTAAAGGTAAGCTACTCTCAGTGAAGAAGATCATAGAGGAAAGGAAAGAAAATCATCATTGTAGTTGTGATTGTTGCTACCAAGTAAAGATTCTGCCCGTTTAGAAGGAATTCAGTCAAAGAAGAAAAAAAGATACAGCCAAATGTCAAGATTTCAAATGAAATGAAATGCACACAGCTGCTGCTCTGTTTTCCAATCAAACTGGAAATACCCAAAATGCAAAATAACAAGAACAAGAAAAGATTGGAGACACTCAAAACTGGGCATGCAATATCTGCTTCTTGTATTAATCAGAAAATAACATTTACAAAATGCTTTCCTAAAACTGAAAACTACAAGCTACAAATTACAAAATAAACTTGCAGTGATATGGAGTTGCACCCAAAACACACGGAACTATCAGGAGCTACACAAAGCTCTTCTTCCTTTCTACTTGGTTGGAACTATCTGCTGTTCCTGGAAAAACACTGAGCCATTAGGAGTTATCAGGTGCTCACTGCAAACACGCCCAAAACAAACTACAATTGTTGCTATTTAGGAGCTTCTCTGAATCACACAGAGAACTCACACAAAAACATTCCTCTTTGCACAGACTATTGTTGCACAGGAACTCTTCACACTTTTCAACTAACATAACTTTCTACCTTCTATTCTTTTTGTCTATTCAAAAAACATTCCCTCTCAAATTCAAAATGACCTACCACATTTAATTCTGGAGTTGTCAGGAGCTGCAGGGATGAAAATCCCAAAAAAATTGCCGTTGAAGAAAGGGGCTCTTGACGGGTAGGTGAAATAGTTGGGGGTTTGACGTGAGAGCAGGCTCAGGAGAAATAAATTCCAACACTCCCCCTTTGTCTTGAGCCGATGAAATAAGATCAATCCTGATCCAAATCAACAACACCCAATCTACTCCTTAGGTGCTCGAAGTTGTTCCTACCCAAATGCTTGGTGAATATGTCTGTTAGCTGCTACTCAGACCTGCAAAATGCCATTTTGATTTCACCATTTTCAACTAGCTCTCTGATAAAATGATACCTAATTTCAATGTGCTTGCTTCTTCCATGAAACACATGATATTTTGTCAAAGCTATTGATAAAACATTGTCACAAAAGATTGTTGTTTCATCCTCTTGTTCTTCCTTCAAATCTGCCAAGATTTTTCTCAACTAAATAGCTTGACATGCTGCTGTATTTGCTACTATATGCTCAGTCTCTGCAGTAGATAGGGAAACTATGGGTTGTTTCTTGGAAGCCCATGAGATAGCTCCCAAACCCAAATGAAACACATAGCCTGATGTACTCTTCCTATCATCCAAACTTCCTTCCCAATCACTATCCATGTATCCAACCAGCCCAAAAACATTTGTTACACCATAAAAAAATACCATATCCTTTGGTTCCTTTGACATAACTCAGGATTCTTTTACCCACTTGCCAATGTGACTCTTTTGGAGTCTCCATAAATCTAGAAATCAGACTTACACTGTGCATAATATTAGGCCTAGTTGCAATCAAATACATCAAACTTCCAACCAAACTTTAAACATGGTTGGATCCACATTGCTACTACAATCTTCCTTGCTCAACTTTAGACCTACGACTGTTGGAGTTGGGGCAGGCTTGCTTTCAAGCATCCTAAATCTTTTCAAGATTTCATTTGCATATTTTTCTTGAGAGATAAATATACCATCATGCATTTGTTTTACTTCTATGCCTAGAAAATACCTCAAGAGACCTAAGTCTGTCATTTCAAACTCTCTTTTCATGGCCCATTTAAAATTAATAATGAGGAAATCATCATCCTTAGTAAAAAATAGATCATCTACATATAAGACAATAATTAAAAAATCTTACCATTAGTTACCTTGATGTAAAGAGTGGGCTCACCATCGTTTTTGCTAAAGCCATTGCTCATCAAATATGAGTCAATCCTATTGTACCATGCCCGTGGAGCTTGATTCAAACCATAGAGGGGCCTTCTTTAGCCTATACACCTTGTGTTCTTAACTCGAAACTTCATATCCAAGTGGCTACTCCACATAAACTTCTTCTTTCAACACTCCATTTAGGAAAGTGGACTTCACGTCCATTTGAAACACCTTCCACTTGTGATGGGTTGCAATTGCTATGACTTCCCACACGGTTTCCATCCTTGCAATGGGGGCATACGTTTCATCATAGTCTCTCCCAAGTTGTTGTTTGTACCCCTTAACCGCCAATCGTGCCTAGTGCCACCCTATTCTTCCTTTAGCATTGCTTTTGGTTTTATAGACCCATTTCACTCCAATAACTTGCTTGTTGGGAGGAAAATTAGTCAACTCCCATGTGTTGTTCCTCTCTATTGCATCTATCTCCTCATCCATGGCCTCACACCATTTCTCCTCTTTCACAACATCCTCAAAATAAATTGGATTATTATGAGAAAATAATTCAAAATTCACACTTTCATCAAATTCTTCATCATACCTTTCATTTTGGTAGATCTCCCTTAGACTCTTGGTCTTTCTTGATATTAGGGAGGCGAGAGTGGGGTCTGAACTTTCACTACTCCTGTTGCTTTGTTGAATAGACCCTATCAGGAGTTATTGGGAGCTTTCGGGAGCCAATCCTCTAGTTGTTTGTGGCTACTTTCCTTTTTGTTTGCTCACGTCAGGAGCTATCAAGAGCCATCGAGAGCTCTCTGTAGCCAATTCTCTGGCTATCTGTGATTGTCTTCCTGATTGTCTACTTGCATTAGGAGTTGTGAGGAGCTATTGGGAGCTGTTAAGAGCTATTCGAAGCTATCAGGAGTGACTGCGAGCTCATCTTTCCACACTTCTTCTTCCTTTCCTTCTTCATCAGGAGCTGTCGGGAGCTGTCAGAAACTATCACTTCATCCAATGACTCATCCTCTAGGAACTCCACATCTCTACTAATGATGATTTTCTTGGTGATGGGATTATACATCTTGTAGGCTTTGGACTCCTCACTATATCCCATGAAAATACACTTCACCCTTGTCATCTAATTTCTGCCTCTTTTCTTTGGGCACATGAGCATATGCCACACATCCGAACACCCTCAAGTGCTCAACTGTCAACTTGTGTTTGTTCAATGCCTCTTGTGGGATTTTATCACGAACTTCCTTTGTTGGAATTCTATTTACTAGATATACAGTTGTTTCTACAACCTCTCCCCAATATTCAATTAGGAGTCCCTTTTCTTTTAGTATGCTCCTTGCCATCTCCATGATGGTTCTATTTTTCCTCTCAACCACTCCATTTTTCTGCGGAGTATAACTAACTGTTAGCTCCTTCTTGATGCCATTTTTCTTGCAAAGAATTACAAAATAATTGGAGGTATACTCTCCTCCTCTATCTGGCCTTAGGACCTTGATGAAATGTCCACTCTCCTTTTTAGCCTGGGCCTTAATTAAATAGCAAAAACTTATCAAATGCTTCAGATTTATGTTGCTAAAAGGAAACCCATGTCTTATAGTTGTAATCATTAATGAAGGTCATAAAATATTGACTTTTACCAATAGATATGGTTTGCATAGGGCCTACCAAATCCATATGCACCAGCCCCAATGGTGCTCTTTCCCTTGTAGAGTTTCCCAATTGAAAGGGTTGCCTATGTTGCTTTCCCAAAATGCAAGCCTCACACTTAACATTAGGCTCTCCTATTCTTGGCAAACCATCAATCATTTTGTTCTTGGACAAAAGACTTAAACCAACATCTAGCCTAAGTGTCCATACCTAAGATTCCATAGTTTGGTGGGGTCTTGAATGGTGCTCCTGAGGGCTACTTGTTGTACTATTGTACATTTTTCATTCATGAGAGGTGCAACTATAGACTGGGATGAGAAACACATCTCACTCTTCAAAGGAAACATTCGGTTCTTTATCATTTGAACTGTTGCAAACACTTTCATCCTCTCATTCTTGTCATAAATAATGCATTGACCCTTCTCCATCAACACTTTATATCCATTTTGGATCAGCTATCCAACTCTCATGAGGTTATGCTTTAACCCGAAAGCAAGAAATACATTATGAATCTCCTTCTTTTCACCTTGCTTGGTGTGGATCATGATAGATCCTCTGTCCACAACTAGAACTAATCCATTGTTCCCCATTATTATCTCCAACTTTACATTCTTATCAATGAAAGAAAATAAACTTTCATTACCACTCATGTGGTTGCTGCAACCACTGTCCAAATACCAAACTTTGGGGCTGCCTTCTTCACCAATTTTGCGCATGATGAAGGTTGTGGACTGATTTCCTTTAGCCACATTTGCATTTTTTTTTACTGCTTATTGTGCTTTTTCCAACACTCACTTGCATAATCCCCAAATTTATGGCAATAACTAGTAGCATTCAACATTGCTCTTGTCTCTCTTCCGAATCGATTTATTGTTCTTCTTGCCTCATCGGGAGCTAGTCTAAGAGTTGCTCGCTCCCTCTTGGTTGGTTGCTCATCCCAAGCTTTCTCCTCCAACATTTCCTTGTCTAGAGTTGCCTCTACCATGTTTGAAGCTGTTTCTACCTATCTCCTTGCCTCTTGCATTGGCTTGAGATTTAAGAGCTCGCTCTTGGGAAGAACTTGTAGACCTATTTAGGCACTTCTCATGGGTTTGCAGAGAACCCATCATCTCATCAACGGATAATGTCGAGAGGTCTTTTTTCTCTTCTATGGAAGTCAAAACTACATCAAAATTTGTGGGTAAACTTTTGAGGATTTTCTCCACAATCCTCTAGTCATCCATGACTTCTGCATTCACCCTCAACTGGTTTATCAAACCTGAGAGTATTGTGTGAAACTTTGAGATGGACTCACTGTCCTTCATTTCAAGAGTCTCAAACTCTCTTCGAAGCATCTAGAGCTTCACCAATCTGACTCTGTTAGTCCCTTTGTAGCTGGTTTGGAGGATTTCCCAAGCTTCCTTTGCATAGTTAGCTGCTGCTATTCTGGAAAAAATATCCTTTGTCAAGGCTGCTTCTATTAAACTCAATGCCTTAGCATCCTTCCTCTTCAACTCATTCAACTAGGTCTTCTGGTTATTTGCACGAGAACAACATATGCTGTTGGATCAGTCACATCATTGAATCCACTGATCACAAAATTCTACAAATCATTTGCAACCATTATGGTCTTCATCTTCTTTGCCCAAATGTCATAGTTCTATCCATTAAAGGATGGTGGCTACTGCCAACTCTTGCTTTCATCTCCTACTATGTCTCCAACAAGCAAACTTAATGCCCAAAAAAAAAAAAGCCCAAACTCATGAAGAAATGAGGTCTATGGCTTTGATACCATGTCAAAAATTTTTAATGCTTTGATACCATATCAAGATTTCAAATGAAATGAAATGCACAGAGCTGTTGCTCTGTTTTCCAGTCAAACTGGAAATACCCAAAATGTGGAATAACAAGAACAAAAAAAGATTGGAGACACACAAAAAGGGCATGTAATATTTGCTTCTTCTATTAACTAGAAAATAACACTTACAAAATTCTTTCCTAAGATTGGAAACTACAAGCTACAGATTACAAAATAAACTTGTAGCGATCTGGGGCTGCACAAAGCTCTTCTTCCTTTCTACTCAACTAGAACTATCTACTATTTTTGGAAAAACATTGAGCCATCAGGAGCTATTAGGTGCTCACTGCAAACACGCCTAGAACAAACTACAATTGCTTTTGTTTAGGAGCTTTTGTGAATCACACAAAGAACTCACACAAAACATTCCTCTTGACATAGACTGCTACTGCACAAGAGCTCTTCACACTTTTCAACTAAAAAAACTTGTTGCCTTCTATTGTTTTTGTTTATTAAAAAAAAATTACCTCTCAAATTCAAAATGACCTACCACATTTAATTCTAGAGCTATTAGGAGTTGTAGGGATGAAGATCCCAAAAAAACTGCCGTTGAAGAAAGGGGCTCCTGACGGGTAGGTGAAAAGCTGGGGGTCTAACATGAGAACAGGCTCAAGAGAAATAAATTCCAACACCACAACTGTTTTAAAAAGAGAATTGTTGAAGGATGTGTAAGGTAATTCCATCATTTTTTTTGGTTGTTCATTGTTTCAAAATGAAGATAAATATTTTGTGAGATTTTGAGGATTTATAAAAGTTGTTGGAAAAAGGGAAATTGCAGCCTAGAAGATAATTGTTGTTTTGAAGCAAAAAGGAGATCATAGTGAAGGAAGAAGAAGTTTCTGAATGGAGAAATTGATAGTGGAATCATAGTCAACTATCAAGGTAAGGTGAGTTTTAATTATTTGTTTTAATGGGTAAAGCTGGTAAAAAGGTGCAAAAAGAAAGAGATGGTTTAGAAGAAGTGGTGAAGCTAAAAAAGTTTAATTTAAAATTGATAGAAAATATAGTGGATTTAGGAAAAGAAAGATGTGATTATTTGTATGAAAATGAAAATATGGAAAAAGAATTAGAAAAATTGAAAAAGGAAAAAGATGAGTTGGAAAGAATATTGCAATTGCTTGATGAGATCAAGAAGAAGAATGAATACTTAGAGGAAAAGATAAAGATGTTAGATGAGGAAAATTGTTTACAGAAAGAAGAAATAACAAAATTGAAAGAAGAAAATGAATTTTCAAGGTCAAAGCCATTGGTTTGTGATGTGTCATGTGATACTGAATATTTGGTTTGTTCGGGTTGATAAATCAATTGGTTTATGTGATGTTGCTGAAGTTGTTCATGATGAAGAATGTAAAGATGAAGATAAAGTTGATAATGCGACTGAATCTACAAATCATATTAATGAGAAGAATGCTGGTTTGAAAATTATGAAGAGAATGGGATATAAAGGTCAAGGATTAGGTAAGCATGAGAAAGGAATGAAAGAGCTGATAGATCCAGTTATGAGGTCAAAGTATGAAGGTCTTGGAAAGCATTGTGTGTGGTGTTCACATTATAAAGGGAAAGGGCATATAAAATATATGTGTTGGGATCTACATCCTTGTATTATATATGTGGTTTGAGAAATCATTTAGAGAAAATGTGTTGGAAAAGAGAGAAGAAAAATACAGGAAGCATGCAAATGGATTGTGGATGAAATTATGGATCGAATTGGAAAAATATTACATGTATATTGAAAAAGTTTTTCAAATATAAATGTTCATATGTGAAATATGAAAGAAATCAAAAGAGGTTTGTTGGTCTTGCAAGATTCCATGTGAAATGGAAAGCTACAGATAGTGAGAGAACTTCCAATTTGAAGTTTTGAAGATTTGAAAAAGAAATTTTAAAAGTCTGCCGGAATAGTGGGACGAGTTAGTGAAGAGTTGAAAAAGATCTACAGATCTTGAAGATAGTTTGAAGGTATCAAGCAAGAGATGGATTTGACTAAGTTAGAAGACTTGGAAAATAAAAGGGTAAATGCTAAAGCATGTGTGGTCGAAATTAAGGGGGAGTGTTGGGATATGTAATTTCTCCCACACCATCGATATTAAATGATATGAAATGTAATGTTCTAGAAAGTTATAGACAAGGATGAGAGATAAGGATTGAGATAAGATAAGGTGAAAAATATTAAATGATTGTTGAGTCGGCCTAAGATGTAAAATTAGTTTTGTGATAAGTTGTCCTAGGATCTAGTAAGATCTAGAAATGTCTAAGACCTCTATATATTGAGGCATTTGTAATGGGTCAATGCATCAAGGTGTAGCATGATCAAGTGATCATGAGAATGTTGTAGCATTCACTATATGGTTTTGTAAGCACGTAATCAATCGATGGATTCATGAAGATAGTGCAACAACACGTTTGAGTATTTATTGTGTTTCTATGTATCTGATTGCTATATGTTTTGATCTGTATCCATCCACCACCATAAATGTTGATATGGTATATTCAAAAGATTGCAAAAGACATAAGAACTAAATAAAAGTAGAGAAAATTTTGAAGTGTTTGTGAGTCAAATAATAAGTCTAGATTTGGTAGATATGGAAAAGCATACCATCAAGATAGCACCAGAAGCTCAACATGAACTGAGAAGCAAAGTGGAAGAGCTACGCAACAAGGTAGATGATAAACCTATGGATCAATTGATGGAACTAAGATTTTGAGTTTAAAAATCTAGACAATGGTCTACATGATATGAATAGTTAGACTGATTTCTCTAAAAAAGTGTGCAAAGTTTCTAAGTTGTGGGTGGATTTCCTAAAGGGTCCGGACAATGATAAATTGACCAAGTGCTTGAACAACTATTTGGAATACAAGCATAAGGGATAGTTGTGAATTTTAAATTTTGAATTTTGAATAAATTTTGGATGCTAGTTCTAGTTTATTATTTTTAATATTTTTAAGATAATTATGATTTTATTCATTATTTCATGTGTAATGCAATAAATAATTGCTAGAAGTGGGCCCCATCTAATGAATAAGATGTTCCTTATGTTTAGTGAGTTAGTTAGCAGTTAAGTTTTATTTTCAAAGTCAAGCATAATTTAGGAAATAAGATACTTGTGCCAATTGGTGTAAATTGGAGTTGAGTTACTATTTTTAGATGAACTCTACAATTATGAATATTGGCATAAAATTTCTATACTTATTGTTTCATGTTAGATAGATAATTTTATCTCCTTTTTTTAATAAAAGGATCCATCATAGATTTTATAAGGGTGACCTCTTTTGACAGTTGATTTAATAAGATAGTAATTAGTTAGTATTTTGTTTTCTACAATTGTTAGCCAACCAATTATGGACATTCTAGCACATCACAAGACATCTCTGAATGGAGATAATGTAGCTAAAATGTAATTCCTGAGTCAGTGAGTAGATTATGATGCATTTATGACAAGTGCAAAAAATATTTTATGTTTAGTTTATGAACTAATTTGGGCATTTGGGTGTTAGCTTTCTGACAAGGTATTTGAGTACCACACACACACACACACATATCATGGTTTTATAATTACCATTTGATGGCTTGGTGTGCTACTTCTCCTATTTATAGGATGCTTGAGATGAAGATATTGATAATGATTTTATAGTTACTATTATGTTACTAGAATTACTTTACATCTTTAGTTAGTAAAAATCATGTCATAAAGAATTTCTCTACAAGTGTATTGTAACTATGTTTATTTTAGTAAATAATACATAGGGATATTTTGGAGTGTGAAAATTTTCTTCTAAAATGGTTTTTCCCACATACACATGTGTTACAGTTAATTTTGTTTTTGTTTTATATGTGTTCCACTTTTTCATAATTGTAAAGATATAAATTAATTTAATAATTTTTAGCCAATATTATTTTGGATTTGACTATGTAAATTTTTAGCCAATTTTCAGTAATAAAAATCTACATGATCAAATCCAAAAGAATATTGGCTAAAAATTATTATGAATTGTGGAAATTTCATGATTTTATCATTTATATAATTTACCACTTTCATAAACTAGTGAATAGGTTTTGATTCTAATGATTTTGAAATCATAACTTATAATAATTGATAATTTCACCAAAATGATATAGAAATTACCACTTACAACATTTAATAATTTCACTACAAAATAAGAAACATTTAGTTTTAAAATTTCTCTCTAACATTTTTTTGATGCATTACCACCTACTACATTCTCTAGAATTATAAGATTTTATTTCCTATTCCCAAAAGCCTTCAAATATAAAGAAATGAAAAAAATATATCCTCTATGGAACAAAAGAAAACTTCATTTAAAAATACATATAGGTGTAGTGTAGAAAGAAGTATCCCCTTTTCACATTTAATTTGGGAAGAAATAATTAATAATAAAATCCAGACTTAATGATGCCTTATTTAGGGTGTTTTAAAGTGTATCTTTACACTTTCACACTAATCTAGGGATTTATTAATAAATTGAGCTTAATTGGCTGCTTTAATTCAAATCCAAGCCTAATTAATTGCATTTTCCAAGGGATAAAACTTGACACTCTTAAATAATATTACACAACACTTAATTTTACAAGGAATGTGTCCTAGGTTAGTGACTTAGGACGCATTCACCAGCTGGAAAATGGGTCCTCACTAGGTCCTAGGACCTCCTTTTTACATAACATTTCATATTTCATGAAGTGTTTCCTAGTTAAGTATGCTAGGACCTATGGTGAATGGGTCCTCAGTTAACCCTAAGACCCCCCCTTGGGATATGTTTTTGGTAGTACTTCAATGATTTCAAATCCTAGATCTGATGTCGGCTTGTATTATTTGAATTTTAGGATTTAATCTGAAGTTATGTATAAATATAAGGTTATTTCACTATGTTTTCACGTAATACTTTCATGAGATCAAGCAATTTTTACAAGAGCATTCAAGAGAATTCAAGATGTAATGCCCCCGCTAAGGAACCCTAGAGGACAACACTAAACTAGGTCAACTTAATGGAACAATTTTTTTCTTTAAAAAAAATAAATATAGAATGCATAACATAACATGATAAAGTAATCCTAGGTCCTCTAAGGTTCCTCAACTGTGCTACTAAAAAAACTAACAATCAAAAATTACTAGAAACATTTCATCAACGGTAAAAGATAACATGATCGATCTAACATGCAAGGTTCATTTTAAAGCACCAAATTAAATGATCCTATATTACTCACTTCCTTAACATGACATTTGATAATCAACATTAAAGATCATTTCCTAGCTAACTAACATATGAATGTTGCAAAAAATTCAAGAACAATTTTTTTCCCACTCCTCTCTCCTGTGTCTGCATTTGAATAGCTTGTGCGCATGATGGATTCTTCCCTAGGGTACACCATGGTCCCCCTCTGTCCCCTCCTAACCCGCATCTCGCCTTGTCAAATGCTGATTCGTGTCCCTTAGGATCCACTCCTGGAGGGTCTTATCCTTCAATTCCAAGTCTATCAGAGTCACCCATGATTCCAGTCTTGTCTAGTGTGGAAGTGCCGATGGTCGCAATTCTTCCAGAAACTAAGGGTTGGAAGGATGTGCTGACCAATGATAAACAGAGTTCAAAGTGCCCTTCAAATCTTTATGAAGAGGAAGTCAAGGCTTTAGAATGAATTTTTCTATCTCTGATATAGTTAGTGATAGGATTCTCTCCTCCATGGAGAATGTAGTTGTGGTCCCTTTTCTCTCATTTCGTCCCTATGTGGATATGGTCTGAAGATGGGATGGTGCTAAATGGTGCCTCAAAGGAAGTGTGAAAATCTGTGCAATATCAGGTGGTCTCTTCCTTTTCAAATTCACAGCTTCGAAAGACTTTCTTGTAGTCCTCTCTTCTGGGCCTTGGGTGTATGAAAAGAACAGTCTGGCATTATGCCATTGGAAGCTAGATTTTGACCTTGCTGTCACTCTAAATAAATCAATGTCAGTCTGGATTCAGCTACCTGGGTTTCCGTTGGAATACTAGGATGAATCCATCTTCAAAAGCATTGGGGATTCCTTGGGCCAGTTCATTACTTCAAACTCCATCAATAGATCTAAATCTGGGTTAGTGTTTTCCCACTTTTGTGTGAATATTGGTGTGAATAAGACACTTCCTAACTCTGTGAAGCTATGCTCTAAGTTTGGTACTTGGGTTCAACCAGTTTGCTATGAAAATGTTGTAGTTTACTGTCAGAAGTGTGCTAAACCTGGCCACCTTATCTCTGATTGTAAATCTTCCTTTAATCAGGAGCTAACTGGGGGGACTTTGTTGCTATTGTTCACCCTCCTTTGGAAAATGACATTTTGAAGGATGGTGACTCTCTGGCCAAGTTTGTCGTGCAAGCTTTTGTTGAACCCCCAATCTCTAGGGATCCTCATAGTGGGATGTAGTTATCTAGTATGGATCCAGCTGTGAGCCTTGCTATTCCTACTTTGACTGAGAAGTTGACAGTTGATAAGATTTTGGATGTCGATGCTTTGACCCAACTCTTTGGGGGGATGAGTTATTAGGTGGCTCCCTATTGGAGGTGGGATCTATTGCTAGGACTAGTGAGACTATGGGTGAAGAGGGAAAAATTTGGGAGGATGTGGGTACTAGAGTTATAGAAGAGATAGTTTTTAGTTCTGAGGGATTAAATCAGGAGAAAGTCGTAGAAGAGGATAACTAGGTAACCCCAAAGAAAAGAGGGAGAAAGAAGAAGGTAGATGTGGGAGGTGACTCCAAACCTAGTAGACCCAACCATATACAAGCTAGGTTGAGAGAGACTACAAATGATATAGCCATTGGTAAACATAGGACATTGGAAGTGTCCTCCAAGTAGGGTCAAAAATTAAGGTCATGTCATGGAATGTGCAAGGACTAAATAGCTCTCATAAGAAGCTTGCTTTGAAGAACTATGTATTATAATATAAGATTTATGTGTTACTTTTATAAGGAACCAAGATGAAGAAAGCTAATTTTGACAATATTGCTAAGTATTTATGGCTGGGTGCCACTTACTCCTATAGTGATGTTGAAGGGGCATCATGTGGTCTTGCTGTTCTTTGGAACCCCTATAGGATTAATGGATTTGAACTATTCCACTGCCGAAGTAGTGTGGGAGTTTCCTTTTCTTACCTAAGCACTTGGTTGTTGGTTGCTTATCAATGTCTATGCTCCAAACCAGAGAAATGTTAGGAATGCCTTATGGCAGGATCTTTTAGATTGGGTTAAAAATAATAGTGGACCTTGATGGCTTGTGGCTGAGGACTTCAAATCCTCATTATATCCTTTGGAGAAAAGAGGTGGTCTAGTGGATTATTCTGATAGCATGGTTGATATGGAAAACTTTCGGAGTTCTACTGGCCTGTTTGACAGTGACTTATTAGGCCAAGCTTTTACTTGGACCAACAGGCGTATTGGGGAGGACTTAATTCAAGTCAGATTAGATATATTCCTTTGTTCCAGTAAATTTATTGGCCTACTTAGTTCCAATCTTCTATCTTTTCCCAGGATGGTTTCAGATCACAATCCTCTTCTACTGATCTCGAATGACCATTCTGCTGTTGGACTGTTCCCTTTCTAGTTTGAGATAATGTGAAATTTCCACCTTGACTTAAAAAAAAAAGTTACTGAATGGTGGAATATTCCTATTTGTGGTTCCCCCATGTTCCAAATCTTTTTAAAACTTAAACATATCAAATGTATGGTGAAAGGCTCGAAAAAAAGAGTTTTTGGGGATGTTTTCCAAAGAAAAAGAGTTATTGGGGATAAATTGAAAATTATCCAAAAGAAAATGGAGGGGGATGTCAGTCTCCCTACTTGCAACCAATAAAAAGAGAGCCAAAGGGAGTGGGAGAAAATTCTAAGGAAAGAGGAAATTTTCTGAAAATAGAAATCTAGGGTCCAATGGCTGCAAGAAGGTGATAGGTGTATAGACCTAAAAATGGTCTCGATAAATCTAATTAATTAAATACATTTATTCGATTAATTAACCTTTAATTAATCTACTATTAAATAAATAAAATTATTTATTTATATAGTTTATTTCTTTAATTCTTCTATTCTATTTACATTCTTCTAATTATTCTCTCTTAATTAAATAATCAACTTCAATAGTTTGTATTATTTAATTATTTATTCCCTCTTAATTAAATAAACTAAATTATATAGTCTTATTTAATTATCATTATCCATCTTTTACTAAATAATTTTTTTTGAATATTTGTTTTATTTAATAATTGTTATTTCTTCTAAATATTCTAATTTTCTCTAAATTGAATATTTCCAATTTCTTCCTAAATTGAATAAATCCAAATATTCAATCAAGGCATATTTCTACACCTATTGAACATCTTTTCACTCATCATATGCACCAACAAAATTAGATATTTCATATCTAATTAATTCAACTGAGCCTTCACGAACAAATTTGGAGACAAATTGGAGACAAATTACATGCAAACTTCTTCATCTTCTTCCTTTGATTCTTCCTAACCTCTAGTAGAATGTTTTTATGGGGAGGAACAATCTCCATAATCTTCTTAAGCTTCTTCATCCTTCACCATTGAATCTTTCAAATCAAATCTAGACCCTTACCTGTTGCCACATCACAAATATGTTGTCGAGAATCTATAAATACAACTTCTTTCCACAAGAAATGGATCCCAACTTTGTGCAATCTTACTCTACAGAAATAACATTAGAAGCATTTGAGCAATTATCATATTAGCAAAATAGCAATCATCATTGTAGAATATTAGAATCATCTTAGTTTTATAATCATGGCTCTTCATATAGTTGCATCTTAGTTTATTTTATCAATTTTATGTCATTTTCATCTATAGGATTTCATCATATCATTTAGCAATCATTACATAGGATCTTAGATTCCTGCATTTTGCATCATCTCATTCTCTAGATTGGCATTTTAACAATCATAATGCTTACAAAATCTGAGAGCCCCTGTGATTTAATAAATCTTTTGAGATAGAGAGCAATGAGATGATTTTGAGAGATTTCTTGCTTTAATTAGATTAATTGTTGTTTAAATCTATTGATATAACGTATTATTGATTGTTTTTGTTATTTCATTATGCATATTTTACTCACACATAAATTGGCACCCACCGTGGGGCCCAAAAACCCCATTTTAACATCTTTTCTTGAAAAGTTTGTCTGTAGGTTTTTGATGTGTTTTGTTTTGGCATGATCGAGAGTTTTTGCAGCACATCCACAAAATATTCTAGCTCATCCACATAATATTCCAGCACATCCGAAGACTGTTCTGGCGCATGTAATATTAGTTTCACCATAGACAGGGGGTTTTCTTTCAGCGCATTGACCCTTTCTTTTAGCGCATTCATTTATTTCTATAGCATATTCAGTTGTTACTTTAACACATTGAAATCCTGTTTTAGCGCATCTAATGACTGTTATGGTACATCTGACTATATTTTCAAAATTTTATATTTTTGAGAATTAATTACTGGTTTCTTTGTTGCTGGTACAAAATACACTGGTCAAAGACAATTGTCGGAAACACTTATGTTGGTCAAAGAAAAACATTACAAATTACTAATGGTGTTTTCAGGGATTTAATTTTATTATTGCTTTTCTTTTGGTTAAGATAGTGCATCTAGCTCAATTAAAAAAATAGTTTGAACCCCATGTTTTTTGTGTTTCAAAAGCAATAGACTTATGCTCTCCCCTTAACTGGGTGATCAGAATGCTAGACATGCTATCCTGCTTTATTAACACCTTTAGAAGGCCTGTTGTAGTGGGAAAAAATAATCACCCTACGAGAATGACCTAAGTGGGAACAAACAAAGCTAGGTTTTCCAACCCACTCTAATCAAAAGTGAATTTGGGGAAACCCACAATTTGATGGTAGTGTGCGAGATAACCATCCCCAAAACCTTTGTTCTAAGGGTTGGGAGGTCTTCTGAGGGAGTTAATCTGAGCTGTGCCAAATGAAAACCCTTTCTAAGAACTTTAGTGTAGAATTTGTAGACACCTAAAAAAGACCTAGGCCTGCAAGCTTCATTTTTACCACTTTCATCCTAGCATAATTATGGCATTTAATTATGTCCTTGGTCCACATTCGACTATTGATTAAATAATTCATAATTATTTAATTAATTCATGTCAGTTATTCTTCATGATTATTAAATAAATAAATTTTATTTATTTATTAAATACGTCATTAATTGTCTAAGTCTTCCCTTGATTAAATAATTTTTTTAATTTTTTTAATTTATGTTTCTGCATTTAACTCTTCCTAATTATTAAATAAATGAATTACATTTATTTATTTAATTGTCACTAATTGTCTTAATTAAATAAATTGATTAATTTATTTAATTAATTAGTCTTATCTTCTAAATTAAATAATTAGATTTAATTATTTAATTGTATAATTTAATATTCTTCTCATTTTAAATAAAATTAAATTATTTAAAATGTCATCTCAATCTTAACTGTCAGTCCATTTTGATAAATAATCTAAAAAAGATTATTTATTATCTCACAAAATCATTATTTTGAATTAATTTAATTCAAAATAGTAACTAATCTTCCAAAAATCAAGTAATCGGGCAGATTCTTGATTTTCCAAATCAAATCTTTAGTCCAAATCTTATCTTCTTGATTTTTCGAATCTCAAAAATCAGGCAATTATCTTATCTTCTTGTTTTTTTGAAAATATTTATTTCTTTAATTAATTTCCTCATTTATTCTCCACCATCGATCCGATTATCTAAAACATTTTCTTGACCGTTTGATTAATGAATTTTCCCTAACCCTAATTAGGGATTCTCAGATTTAATCCGGACCTCTCATTCTAGGTCTTTTGTAGGATTCGATCTCGCCCGTCCATTCAAAATGGCATTTTCTATAAAAAGCCATCTTTTTCTCACTTTTCGATTACACACATAGACGCGCTGACATTTTGCATAAACATATTATAGGCATTTATTCACTTGCACACTTAGGCTTATTATTAGAACAATTATTTTCATGTGATCAAATCTTAGACATTGTCGTAGTCATAGGCATTTAGACGTTTTTATACAAATCCTTCAAGGCCTGTTGTAGGACTTAGGCATTTTCAGATTGCTCGCACGACGAATCTGAGGGCAACATTATCCAGCAAGTAAGAAGGTACTATGGAGGTAATCATGGGAATTGTGATTTACAGGTATAATTGTTTTATTGTTAATTTCCTTTGTGCTCTATAGAACTTTGGGTTTATTGTCATTTATGATTTACATTCATTTGATCTAATCTAATCCAGAAATTTACCCTTAGTTACATTGGTGAACCCGACTCCATTTTTCTGGTTATTTCCGTATGTTTTTTTTGTGTTTTCTGTTGTTTTGCAGGTATAGGTGTGGAGCGACGCAATTTTTTTTTTTAAACCCGTGATGCATTTGATGTGTCGCGACGCATCTGACAACCCAAAAGCCGCAACCGCTCTGACAAGCCGCAATCGATATCTTGAATGACGCATATGCTCGGTCATGCTACATTCGAAGTCCTAAACGACGCATCTGCTCTGTCGCGCTGCATGTGACTAGTAAAGAGTTTCTTTCATTTTTGACATTCTAATTTTTGGATTTTAGGGTTTTCTGGTTGTTGTTTCTTTCCTAGTTTGTATGGTCTTTTGTTTTCCTGGTTTTTCATTCTTGCATGTTAGCTAGCTTAGGTTTTTGTGTTACTAATCTTTGTTTGTAGCGTGTGCTGATCACTATTCGTGTGTCGAAGATCATTGCATAAAGAACTACTAATATTTTGTTTGCAGATTCAAATGTTGAAGACAGAATAAAACAAACATTATGCTTGTTTTTCTCTCATAGATTAGCAAACATTTAATCTTGGTGTACATAAAAAGAACATTCATGTCTTCTTTGATTGATTGTGGTTGCAAAATGGTAGGTGAGTATGCTCTCACTTGGTGAAAACCTCATGATTAGAAAACCAAACCCATTTTTATCTGTCATTACCGTGACTTGGTATATCAGAGTATCCTCTCCCCTCGCGCCTTCGGGCGATCTTAGGTGTAAGAGAAACGGTTACCAACTCTAGAAATTGGGCCTGCTTGGGGATTTCATCACCCCAACATGACTCAAACTGGTAACGGAGCTAAAGCCAAGCTACCCCCGACCGGTATATAAATGTAAACCTTAAGGGAAAACCTAAGGTTGCTTGTGCGGATGTGTCATATGGACGGAGTTGTACTCCCTTAAACCTTATTGAGCTTAACCTCTTCAGGCTGGAGTGCCACCTTAATGGTGATTAATCTCTTGCCCCATGTATGGCCACTTGAACGGGGGTTCCTAACTAAAAACTCTTGTATAGAAATCCAAAATCCTTCTATTTGCTAGCGCAACACCGGTCGATGTGAAGGCATCCACACTTTTGCAGTTTGTAGTAGAGGTGATCAGCTCGCCATGGGAGTTTCATGGGGGTTGGAAGCTTGGTTGGCCTGAGAAGAGAGTGCATTGTAAGGGGGAGACCGTGCAGCCAAGCTTCTGAATTCACATGCTACAGATATGCGGTTGGGGAAACCCGTGTGGAATCTAGTGAATATTGTCATGGCCTAACCTAGGATTGTGCTTATCTGATGTGTGTTTGGTTACTTTTAAAATGTTGTGTTTGTCAAGTGTTTTCTAGTTTTATCACAGTTCAAAACAAAACGTTCACCAAATAGATCAAAATTTCCATCAACACGACAAGAAAATCATTTTCAAACAAAACTGAGTCACATCTGTCGAACCGAAAGTGATTTTTTGCATCGCAATTGCTCTATTAAACCGCATCTGACACTTAGAACGACACATCCGTAGGCGTTGTGACACATTCAAACACTTAAAAGCCACATATGCTAAATCAAGCCGCATTTGATAGTCCAAAAGCCACAATTGAAACAACAAACCGCATTTGCTAAACTATGACGCATTCGTAGTTTCAAGCGACGCATTTTCCTGTCAAAATTTAAAACTTCATATTCGAAACCTAAGGTCCTCAACTTGTCAACCATTTGTCAAACACTATCACCAAGAAGATTCTGTCAGAAACCAAACTTGAAATTGCTCAAAGTCTTGACCAGTAGTTTGCATTAGTCACCATAGGTTGCATCCTTCATTATTTTAGTTGCATACATTTGACATTAGGTTGGTCCCTAGGCTTCAAATCATTACATACTTAGGATTAGACAAATATTAAGCACACTTTGCAACATCATTGTTTTCAAAACTAGCCTCTTTTGGACTAAGTTATCGAACCCCTTTTCAGTCATTGTCCTCTTTGTGAGATTTTCTCCAACTCAAAAGTCTAGTTAGGAAAACTCACTAGTCATTTAGACCTTGTCACCTTTTCATTTTCAACAAAGTCCTTTAGGAGCCAATCGAAACGAAAGTTTGAGCTTAGAAGTGCTTAGGTACCTTTATCTTAAATCACATCTTAAAGTCTATACATTGCATATCCTATTCACAAAAATACAAAAACATTAGTCATCCTAGTCGTCATTTGGAATTTAGCCTTTGCATATCATCATTATTGGTTGTCATTCCCATTTGAACAATCTCATTTATGGTGGAAACGAGACTCCAAAAACAAAAGAGACAAATGGAAAACTTTCAACAAGACCCCGCACATGACCCAAACTGGACCTTTTACGATCCATTTTCCAATTTAGATAATCAACCTCCAATGACAATGCAATCCTCATCAAACAGTCCATTCGAATCATTCTTGCAAAAAGATGAAAATGGTCAACTACTTGAGGAAAACTTAGAGGCACTGGCACAAGACCCAGAGGCTTGTCAGCTCATTGAAACAATGGTCTGTCATGATAGAGATAGATTCTTAGCTATGCTCTTGAGTGAAGGAGCTAAGTTACCACAAGGATTTGACGTTAACACGCTAAATTTGACACCTCTTGACCCTAATACCAACAATGCACATAACATGTCACATAGTGGTCAACTTCCAAATACAATGAGCAATACTTCCTTTGGGACCACAATGACAGTGCATGCCACTCCCAATGTCCCAAACACCCCCAACATTCCCAATACCACAAATATCATGACAGTAAATGCCACGGGGGCATCATCAAGTCACAACAATCCCCCCTTGACAGCTCCATCTCCTACCATGAGCACAACTTTGACATATCTGCTTAGTGGTATTTCACAATATCCTTTGGGAGGAGCCACAAGACGTGTATTCATCCAAGGATAACAACAAAACATTAACACGACCACACAGTCAAATGTCATTGCCTCCCAAGGTACAAACACAAACATTCCTCTTAGGCAAACTCAACAATTCGCACAAGGTGGCCAAGTAACACAACCCATGACATCATTAACACATCATAACATTCATGGTCATAATATCCCCCAAATAACGACACACATGGCTGGGGGACACATCCCAACCTACCCATCTAATGTTCATACTCATCAACATGCACCCAATCATAATTTTCAATATCAACATGCACCCAATCATAACTTCCAATACCAACAACATGTCAATCCACACACGTCATACATGTCACAACAATCCATACCGCCACAATACACCAATATTCATGCCCAACAAATAGGAACACATGGTGTACTAGGCAATACAACGTACAGAAACATAAATGACCCTATTGTGGATGCCCTCCAAACAAGATACGTGTACCCATTTGACACAAACTTATACATGCCTCAATTTTTGCCAGGATATGTGTCACCCAACTTCACAAAATATAGAGGCAAGACAAACCCCATTGAGCATGTTCGCGAATTTGCAACCAATTGTATGGACATTACCTACGAACAAACATACTTGATTAGACTTTTTCTAAAAGTCTGGCGAGTCAAGCCCTTGAATGGTTTTCAACTCAAAAGGATATCCAGACATGGGATGAGCTTAAACAAAAAATCATAAGAAATTATGCGTACAACATCGACATGGATACCTCTATCACTAGCTTGTGCAATCTCACGCAAGAGGATTTTGGTGAGACATTTATCCCATTCTTTCAAAAATGGAGAAGCCTCGCTAGTCGATGTCACATTGACATCCCCGAAAGAGAAAAAGTTGACATGTTTGTCCAAACACTCCTAAGGCCCCTAAAATTTTCATTGCAAATACATTGTTGCACAAAATTCACAGACTTAGTTGAAAAAGGGTTCCAGATTGAGAAAGCCCTTATTGCAAAGGGAGAACTGAGGTACGGTCCCAAAAATACAAACATCAATCCACCCGCGGACAAAAACAAATATTGGGTTAAAAATAAGCACGTTACAAATGACAATGTTGTTGATGCCAAAACTGCAAACATTGTGGGTCCTATACTGGCCCTAAAAGGGATTCAACAACAAAACACACCTACACCGACATTGACACCTCCCAATATTTATTCAAACAACCAAAGTGGTCAAAACAATCAAGGACAATACCGTCAAATGAGACAATTTCCTAAAGGTCGCACATACACGTCTTTGGGGGAACCCATTGAAGAGGTCCTCAAGAAATGCATCCAGAATGGGGTCATCGTACTTCAAGAACCAAAACCATATGACCCAAGACAATTCAAACCAGCATGGTGGAATGATAATGCATTTTGTGACTACCATCAAGCAAAAGGACATACAACTTCTAACTGTCAACAGTTGAAAAATCTAATACAAGATCTCATCAAAAGTCACGTCATTGAAGTAGGTGGATCACAATTCGCCTCCAATTTAGATCATACTATCCACAAGAATCCACTGCAAGACCATGGTTCTCATAATGCTTCCACTTCAAGTCCACAGAATCAAGCTAACTTCGCTCGAGCCAAGTACGATTATTCTAGTGGACCAATTATAAATAATGTCCAAACTGACGATGAATACATCAATACCATTACGGTCAAGAGAGCACCCCAATGTAATGCTACTACTCGAAGTGGCAAGGTCACTATAGCTGTTCCACCTCCTGCTAGACAAGCCAAAATCACCATACCGGGCCCATCTGCTAAACAGCCAAAACCTGTCCCAACCACATAGCAATGGAAACCCAAAAGTCAATTCAACCTCATCGACTAGTTAGGAAAGACTCCTGTGCAAATCTCTATACTTGAGCTGCTTCATATCTCTCCCGCGCATAAAGATATCCTAGATAAAACCTTGCTAGTGTCGTCGGTCCCCAAGGACATCGATGTCAATCAATTTGAAACCATGGTGGGATATCTCACTACGCCTCCCCACGTCACCTTCTTGGATCAAGATTACTCATCACCTAAAACCAACCACAATGATGCATTGCACATAGAAACTTTTGTCCACAAGCACAAAGTTAGACGAGTTTTAGTAGATGGTGGAGCAAGATTGAACATATGGTCCCTCAGATTGGTTAAGGCTCTAGGGTTCTCTGATGCATGCGTAGACCCCACAAAAAGTGTAGTGATCAAAAAATACGATGATGAGGAATGCTCTTCACAAGGCATTATATCTCTCCCTATCAGAGTGGGACCGGTCATTGTAGACACAACCTGCCAAGTCCTGGATTTGGAACTACCATATAACATCTTACTTGGCCGTCCATGGATTTACGCCTTAAAAGCCATTTCGTCCACATACCACCAATGCCTAAAGTTTCCATTTGACGGCACAGAGGTAACCATATATGGAGACCCTGACCTTTTCCAATATTGTACAAACTTAAGGGGTATCTCCGAAAACTGAGTACCTATTAACCGAGAAGCACCTGGCTCCTCGTCATCCAATACATCGACCCATCCACACTCACGTCATCTTCCACATCCGCTCCATCCATGTCTTCCGCCACACCACCACCTTCCACTATCCCTAAGGCTGAATCTACTATCAAAATCTAGGACCTTGGTTGCAGAGAATTCAAACTGCACACAATATACAGCATAACAACAATGCCCAGGTCTCCAAAGGTCTATGGTCGGCCATGTTTCAGAATGGAACCTCAGGAAACTTTCAAAGTCCCACCGAAAACATGTTTTATCAAGTGGGGAGACATGAGTAATGAAGACCTTGCTGACATCACAGGATGGATCTATAAGGATATTGTCACACTACCCCCATTACCAGTTCAAAAATATGGCAAAGGTTATGACATCATAAAGGCTAAAGGCTACGATGGTACTAGTGGCCTAGGAAAAAATAAAACTGGTCGAAGGGAACCCATAAAAACTTTTCAAATTCTAAAGTATCTTGGATTAGGGTTTGGATCACCCGACAATGACAAGTGACGTACCTCTGGACTTTCGAATGAGTGAGTACATGCTTCAGATAGTGTCGATACTACTAGGGAAACCCCCACCGAAACAGACTCCCATGAGTGGGAATTTGGCTCAGAACGATCCCAAAGTGACTATTATCTTGATGATTTGTTTGTCGAACCAGGGGAACTGACCTCTGAACAATGGTTTTGGAAAACATTCAAAATTGAACAAGCATCAAATAGTCAAAATCCCATTATCACTTCCCATGACACACAACACCCATCATCTAAACCCCCTCATTCCAATCAATCTGAAGTGTCTGACGACATTGACAACAGGGCTCTAAAAACTTCACTCCTTATTTTGACAACGACTATGACACTACTGAAGGAGAATATTGGATAGAGTCTGATGTAGAGTTGGATGATGATAATCTCATATACAACATCACTAAATCTGTCTACATGCTTTCTGTATCCTCACCACAATTTACCAGCATTGACGATGGCATCTCCTTAGTTTACCCTAAGCTAGTCAATTGGGACCAACAAGGACCACTAGTTCTGGACACATTTTAGAATGATGAGGAAATTGAAAAATTCATGGGATTACGAGATGAAATACCCAGTGGGGACCACAAATCAGTATTCGCCATTGATTTAGACTACACAACATACTTCGACAAGACTACTCTGTCCTCTAGTCGCAAAAACAAAAGTAAAAATAAAGTAAAAAATGAAACGTCTCTAGGTGAAAACCGAAAGGCACCTCTTGATGATAAAATAGTAAAAATAAAGGATGTATCTGTGGGTGAAAACCTCTTTTGGGCACCCAAAGATGGAGGACTAGACTTTCTCCCCGTGCAACAGGAGAAATCAGCTACGCTGATTGAGGACACCATAGAGGATAACATTTTAACTACAGAAGACCCCAAGATGGTCCTATTTGCTGCGTCACTAATTGATGAAGAGAAACTAGAATTTCATAAATTCTTTGCAGAACGGAAAATCAACTTCACATGGTCCTATGCTGACATGCCAGGATTGGAACCAGAACTGGTTTTGCTCCATCTGCCACTATTACCTAATGCTAAACCAGTCAAGCAGAAATTGTGCAAAATGCACCCCCAAATTGCCCTATTGGTCAAGGTCGAGTTAAAGAAATTGCTAGATGCCAGATTTATACGGTCTATTGACTACGCTGAATGGATTTCTAATCTGGTCCCAGTCACAAAGCCAAATGGGTCAATCTGGGTATGTACAGATTTCCAAGACCTAAATAAAGCATGTCTAAAGGATGACTTTCCTTTGCCAAACATTGACATCATAGTGGACCTTACAGCAGGATATGAGATGCTATCCCTCATGGATGGTTTCTCCGGCTATAATCAGATCCGCATTGCTCTTGAAGATCAGCATAAAATGACATTTACTTGCCAATGGGGTACATACTGTTGGAACGTGATGCCATTTGATCTAAAAAATGTAGGTGCCACATATCAAAGGGCTATGACCAGTATCTTCCATGACATGATGCAAAAAATAATGGAAGATTATGTAGATGACTTATTGGCCAAATCAGCAACTAGGAAAGATCATTTAAAGGTACTTGACATAATTTTCAAGAGACTTGAAGAGTACAAAGTTCGGCTAAATCCTAAGAAGTGTGTTTTTTGGGTCACATCAGGTAAACTGTTGGGATACATAGTTTCCCGAAGAGGCATAGAGGTCGATCCAGCAAAGGTCAAAGCAATCATAGACATGCCTCCGCCCAAAGGAATCAGTGAACTCAGAACTTTGCAAGGCAGAGTACAATCTATTCAGCGTTTCATAGCCCAATTGGCAGATAAGTGTCACCTATTCTAGTATTTGTTATGCAAGGGTATCCCCTTTGTATGGAAAGATAAATGTCAAGAGGCCTTTCAGCAAATCAAAGATTACCTACTGTCAACACCAGTCCTCATGCCGTCCATTCATGGAAAGCCATTGATCCTATACATCTCGACTACTAGTTCAGCACTGGGGGCATTACTGGCACAAAATGACCATGAAGGAAAAGAAAGAGCCATCTATTATATCAGCCGCACATTGATAAGGTATGAGTTAAACTACACATACATTGAACGTGCATGCCTTGCTGTTGTCTTTGCGTCCCAAAAACTAAGACACTATATGCTCAGTCACCAGACACAACTAGTCACCAAGATTGATCCACTAAAATATCTCTTAAGTCGGGCAACATTAATAGGCCAGTTGGCAAAATGGGTCATGATACTAAGCGAGTATGACATACAATATGTCGAGCGCAAGGCAATAAAAGGATAGGTAATAGCAGACCAACTGGTAGATGCACCAATTCAAGTCACTCATCCACTAGTAGCTAATTTTTCCGATGAGTCCATTTTTCATGCGGAACCGATGGCACCATGGAAGCTATATTTTGATGGGTCTCACATTGGTCATGGCTCAAGCACTAGAATCTTGTTCATCACACCACATGGGTATTCAATTCCTAAGTCATTTCGGATCACTTTCCCTTGTACAAATAACATTGCCAAATATGAAGCACTAGTCACAGATCTCAAGTTGGCAATTAAATGGAAAATTCAGACGTTGCTTGTATTCAGGGATTCCCACCTTGTGATCAACCAAGTGAATGTTGACTATGAAACAAAAGATGAGAAGTTGCTTCCCTACAAGAGGATGGTGGATAGTTTCCTGACATACTTCCAATTGATTTTTTTTGAAAAAATCCCCAGGGTACAGAATAAGGCAGTTGATGCAATGGCTACTATTAGTTCTCTCTTGGACATCCCTAAAAATGTTTCATAGTTTGAGTTCTTAGTAGAACAACTTTTGATACCGGCATATGATATCCCATAATCAGAAATGGTTTGCAAACTTGTTGGTCCCAACTCTCCCTGGTATTAGGACATTTACGACTACCTAAAATCTCAAACCCTTCCACTGAACCTATCCAATAACCAAAGGAAGTCATTCATCTGAAAATCTGCAAAGTATGCCATCGTCAGTGACACCCTTTACCGCCGCAGTTTTGATGATACCCTCATTAGATGTCTTGACACTAACGAAGCATGTACGACCTTACACGAAGTACACGATGTTATATGCGGGTCTCATTCGAGTGGTCCTACTTTGGCTAAGAAAGTAACGAGACTTGGGTATTATTGGCTGACAATGGAAAATGATGCAATTGAATATGTCAGAACTTGTTGCAAATGTCAGATCCATAGTGATTTGGTCCATGCTCCAACATAGGAACTTCGGCTGATTACTTCTCTGTGGCCCTTCGCTCAATGGGGACTAGACCTCGTGGATAAGATTCATCCAACCTCATCCACTGGCCATAAATTTATCATTATCGCCACTGAGTATTTCACAAAGTGGATTGAAGCCATCCCATTAACATATATTACCGGCAAACAAATATCAAAGTTCATCCTTAACTACATTATTTGTTAGTATGGCCTTCCGCAATCCATCATCACTGACAATGGACATCCGTTTAAAAACCAAGACGTACGTGAGTTATGTGAGTGATTCCATATCCAACACCACTTTTCATCTCCATACTACCCACAAGGAAACGGCCAAGCTGAGGCGTCAAATAAAACCATTGTCAAAATTCTAAAAAAGACTGTCAATGACGTTGGCCATGACTGGCACATACAACTCCACCCTGCTATGTGGGCTTACTGAATTAGCATTCGTACGCCTACAGGGGCCACTCCATTTGCCCTAGTCTTCGACACTGAAGCCATCTTACCCATTGAGGTCGAAATTCCTTCGCTACGAGTCTCCCTGAAGGGTCTAACTAATGAAGAGGAATACTGAAAATCACTCTTGCACGAGATGGAAATGCTGGAAGAAAGAAGGCAAAATTCACTGAACCATCTCTAAGCATATCAGAACCGTCTTTGTCGCAGCTACAATAAAAAGGTTATGGTTAGAAAGTTTGACATTGGCGACCTAGTTCTCATGCAAAACCCCAAGAACCAAGCAGGCAGAGAAAAGCCAGGAAAATTTGAACCAAACTGGCTGGGTCCCTACATCATCATATCTTCTTTTGGTTCTGGAGCTTATCAACTGGCTACACCAGATGGAGAACAATTGACAGAGCCCGTCAAAAGTTTACATCTTTGAAGGTTCTATGCATAGCATCAGGGGATTGAGTTGAAAACCATCAAATACAAAAAAAATTAAAAAATGGCAAAAAATTGTCACCTTGATAAAAACCTGGCAAACAGGCATCTTGGTGACACCAAAAAAATAAAAAAATAAGAAAATAGTAAAGAGAAAAATGATTCGTTCAATAGTGAAAACCTGGCAAATAGGCGCTTTGGACAAGTACCATGGTGAAAACCTAGCAAACAAGCACCATGCATAATCAATCATTGCTCTGCCATCTACTGTCATTTTGTCTAACTTGGGCTAGGATGAAATTTATTTCCGCCATTATTACGCAAATCACCACCACATCCTACCCTACTTGTCATAGTGGATAAATGATTGACATCAAGTCTTGACGACTGTCCATCTAGAAATCCAGCAACATCCCATCCATGTTCCATAAAAAGGGGCTAAGTCTTGGACCTGACTGGGGAAAAAATGCTTATCATGAAACTGTAGTGGATGTCACATATGATCACAAAAACATTGGCAAAAAGTCCTGAAAAAAGACAAAAACATTAGCAAAAAGTCCTGAAGAAAAGACAAAAACATTGGCAAAAAGTCCTAAAAAAAAGACAAAAACATTAAAGTCCTAAAAAAGACAAAACATTGGAAAAAAGTCCTAAAAAAGACAAAAACATTGGCAAAAAGTCCTGAGAAAAGACAAAAACATTGGCAAAAAGTCCTGAAAAAAAACAAAAACATTGGCAAAAAGTCTTGAAAAAAGAGAAAAACATCGCAAAATGTCCTAAAAAAGACCTAAAAATCATAAAATGTCTAGAAGAAAACCATGAACAAAACATCAGACTGCTTGAAGAACGCAAACGCAGTGTCATCTCTTGTCAAAGTCAGTCAGGTCAATCAGTCTTTGTCATCTGTCCGAACTATGTTGTCTCTTTGCACTTGCTACGTAGGCAAGACTAACATTTGAGTCCCCAAGACAATAGGTCAATCCTTTTAGGTTTGTCAAAATAAAATCATGATGCAATCTTTGATCATCAAAACAAAGTCATTGGTCATGTCGAACTACGAGGTCTCTGAGTGTATGACGTAGGCAAGGCCATCTGTCGATGAGCCCCCGAGGCCACACTAGGTCAGTCTATTAGGGTTCATGACATCACACTGGCACACACGTCAAGAAGTCTTCAAGGCAACACAAATCTTTCCCAAACAAATGACACTCATCAAGCAAATTCTGGCAATCATTTATTGCAACATGAAAAAACTCATCGACACATATTATTATGGCAATAGTGACATCTGGTCAACACAAGTCAATCTCAGTCAAAGCAGGTCACATCATCATAACCTGTCAAACTGTCAAATTTAGGGTAATCTTCAGATGAGTCCTTAATGATAACCTCTATCATTTATGCCTTAGGATGGGTCTTTCCTAGGCATCATCATTGTCATTCGACATTTTGAGTGATCCTCTTGACATATAAAGATCACTCTTCGTGACATCAATATTCTTCAAATGTGTCCTTCTGAAGAACCAACTCTATCATCTATGCCTTAGGATGTGTCCTTCCTAGGCATCGTCATCATTTAGAGGGACTACTTATGACTATTAGGGATCAAACCCTCTCGACATCGGCATTATTCAGGATGTGTCCTTCCTAAATTCACCAATTCTCAACATTTTTCAAGATCATCAAAACTCTAAACATTTCGACATTTCGACATTAGCCAACATGACATCTTGACATCAGAACAATGGATATCCAGACGCACTTGGAAAACACTTGAAAATTGTCTTTTGGTTTTTATCATGTTATTAGCTTTTCAGCGAGATCCCACTAAGCAGGATTTAGAGAAGTAGCGACGTATCATGACGATTGACACACATGACTACTAGTTTCTCAGCGAGGTCCTGATTCGAGGATTTAGAAAAACAATGGCATATCATGGTAAGGGCTCTATTTTTTTATTTCAAAAATCATGCCGCTAGTTACTCAAGGATGTCCTGGAAATAGGATTTAGAGAAGCAACGATGTTTCATGATTTGTCCTTGTCTTTTTCTGCTTGTGGTTGACTATGACAAAAAGACTGGGGCAATCACGCTCTCAGTATGAGTCATGATCATCCTTGTCTGTGACTGTTTGTCTTACATGATGGTATGACCTTGCACACCTTGATCTATGTCATATCATGGTGTTTCTTGGCCATTACAATAGTCTTCCCAATGATGATTAAGAGCAATAAATACTAAAGTCCTATGGTAAAGCTTTGAAGGATTTGGTCTAGGAATTAACACGCATTTCCGTCGGTCTCGTCGTCCTCTCCTCTTTGGTCTTGTCATCTTCTCTCATCAGTCTCGTTGTCTTCTCTCGTCCATCTCACGATGATATCCTATGACATCCAAAAACATAATTACATACATGATCATATAAACATTGCATTAGGTCCATACATACATCATCCATGGCATCAAATCATATACATAAACATGGCATTAAACATAATCATTGACATTGCATCTTTTACTAAAATACATTATGCACATCATTATAATCATTATCATCTCATATAAATAAGCATTGCATTATCATGGCATCAACATCACAAATAAGCATCATATAGAGGACATCACATCATATGCATAAATCAAAGAGTATCACATAACACATATAGGCCGCATCAAAACTACATCATCATATAGTATCATCTCAAAAATGTACAATTTCATAGGATAAAGTCATGGGATATCCCAAAAATGGAGCTCGCAGGCTCAATAATATACATAGTGTGTCATAATAACAAAATTCCCCTAGGGTAGACTCTCATCATCCCCTCGAGGCGAAGAATGTGGCGGCTAAAGCTTTGTCACTGACACTGAAACAATAGGTGGACCTATCGCAACCTTTGCCTGTGCCACTGGTGGAACTACGAAGGACAGTGTCGTCTCAACGATAATAGACATCTGTGAGGTTACGGCTGCTCGACTCTAAGATGTAGATGGATCAACAGTTGGTGGCTATCCCTGTGCTGACCTCTACACTGAACCAGTCGACCCATGGCTGTGACTCGGGGTGTGCCGATGTGAGTGATGTGACCTGTGCCCTGAGGTGTGCCCTGTCGAGGTAGATCCATCGACACTGGTGTGACTCCTGCTACCACTGCCACTGCCTGACCTGTGTCCACTGCTCATCCTCGACTGTGACTGGGACAAGGTAGGATCCCGTCGCTCTAGTGGCACTGCCTGCTCATATAATGTCTTGTACTGCCCTAGCCTCGTGCTCACCCTGGCCAGCTTACGAGCCATGTCCCCTATGGGCCCTGTGCATAATGCTGCAAAGTTCGTGCACCACTAAGCTGCATCCTGCTGGCGGATAATAGCTTGATCCCTCTCTACCCGGGCTACCTCCAGCGCTGACTACAATGATCTAACCTGGGCCATACTCGCGTCCAGTCTCTGCTACAGGTCAGCTACCCTTTGGTCTACTGTGGCATCCTGCGGCAATTTTGAGATGGATGGTATCTCATCCTCTCCCTCCACCATCTGCCATCTAAGGAGCCTCTCAGCCTCATCTATCATATCATCCTCCTCATCATCATCGTCAGCCACACCCTCTTCCACACCCACCTCCTCCTCCTGTCTTGCCACCTCCGCCTCTTTTCCTCCGACCACACCCTCTGCCACACCCGCCTCCTCCTCCTATCCTGCCACCTCTGCCTCCTATCCTCTGACCTCATGCCTCTCCTCCTCCATCTCCTCCTCCTCTCTCCTAGCCTCCACCTCCTCTGCCACATCCTCTACCACCTCCTCTCGTCTCTCGTCACCCTCTCCCTCCTATTGGGGCTACTCCTCTCTCTCCCCCTCCTCGCCAACCTCAGGGATGGCATCTAAAGCCACCCTCGCCACACGCTATCCCACCCTGCAGCCCTGTCTCTAACCGTCTCGCCTCCACCTCTGGCCGTCTCCACCATCATCTCCCCTTGCCTCCGTCTCCACCATCATCTCCCCTGCCTCCATCTCTGCCTCCATCTCCACCCCTGCCTCCGTCTCCACCCTTGCCTCTGTCTCTGCCTCTGCCTCTCCCCCTGCCTCCATCTCTCCCCCTGCCACCTCACCTGGCCCATGGCACACGAGGAATCACTGACCGTCTGTCAACAGGTGCTAGCCCATCAGGATCTGTCAACGGCACTAGTCTGCGTGCCTGCCACCAGAGATCATAATCTGCTGTGGTCTCGAGATCAGCTGCTCCTCCCCTCCATCCCCATGCTTGGGCTACTAGCCTGTCAATCTGCTACTCCGCAAAGGCCACTGGAATGGTTGGTCCCCAAGCGTACTCTCTGGAAGACCGAGCATACTTGGTTGTCCCTACATGACACCTTGCTGCTCCCCGAATTGCCTCAAGACACGCTGTGGTAAATACATCTCAATGATCAAAGACGTCTGCACTGTCCGGCCAATCAAGCATCTGTACTGTCTGCAGAAACTGAGGTGCTCATCCTCATCGTCCCATGCCTCATAGTCTCTGTATGGCCTCTAGATAAATGTCGCCATGGTGTCGATCCCATACTGCCACCAACCGGTCTCACCCATTCGTGTCTACTGTAGCACACCCACATAGTAGTAAGCATAGGGCATCCCCTCGGCCAGCTATGGTCTCTGAATGGGAGGACGAAAGATGGCAATGTGCTCCCAAGCCTAGATCATCATTAGTGTAGTCCCGCAGGAGATACTCTCTCCTCTCCTATAGGCAACATCATGCAACTAATGGTAAAGTGTCCCAAGCAAACACAGACCCCAAGCATAAACCATCCTATCATGCCTCATGCCAACCAGAATGAATCCCCAACCAATAGGAAATCCATGTCCCCAGCGGTCTTGAATCAAGATCCCTCCAATCAAAGTTGCAAGGAACGCATTAAAGCGATCGTAGTGCTCAGCCATGAACTCCCACCTGATCTCATAGCCCTGGATGCCCAGCCCTGCACCCTAATCACGGTAGTAAGCTCGAAAGGTCTGCTCGCCATGCTAAAGATCATAGATGATCCGCTCCCCTTTGATTGGCACTCAAAGAATTCGGTAGATGTCCTCCAGGGTAATGGTAGCCTCACCTGTCGAAAGGTGGAACGAACAAGTCTCTGAATGCCACCGCTTGCACAGTGCAGTCAATAATCCCCTGTTTGCTCGAATGGTGAGCATAAAGGTAGCATAGAATAGTCGTAGACACATCAATCGTCGCCACTCTCGTGGGCCCAACTAATCGACAAACTGAAAATTGGTCGGTTTGCTCTCTCTCATATAGATAGGGGCAAGCTGCCTCTGGAAAAGGACGAACAATACATCAGTACTTTTTGGACAACTCTCAGCATCATTAAAAGCATTTAAGGTTACACAAATATCAAAATCAACTAGGGTCAATGTAAATTACAAATGTGTCGCATTCAGGAAATTACGTCTCAAAAAGACAATTGCGTCGTACCATACATCAAATGCAATCCAAAATGACAAATGCGTCACAGTTACACGCTTGCGACACGAAATTATATGAATGCATTGCATTAAGGAAATTGCATCGCATAAACACAATTGTGTTGATTAAAACAGCAAATGCGTTGCAGTTTGGCATTTACGGCGTTTGGACATTCAATTGCGACATGATAAGTCAAATGCGTCGCAAAATTTGTCAAATGCAGTGCAACCTACCGCTCTACCCTAATTTTTCTTGGCACTTGCGTCACGATGCATCAAATGCATCGAATGCATAGACGATTGCGGCTTACGCGAATGCAGTTGCATCGCAACGCAGTTGTTATCTACCCTAGAAACTTAAATCTGGCACGCAAAATGATAAAATGACAAAGCAAGGCAAGGGTACTTACTGCTGGCTTTGAGCCCTTTGGCCGTCTGAAAGTCAGCACAATCTCTCCGTGATGCTCTGACACTGGAATCACCATCGTCGCTGCTATGCCTTTCGCTCTGAGCTCTCAAATTTCGCGAGGTAAATAGTGAAAATGAATTGACTTTTACTCCTTTGTCAACCTATTTATAAAGTCAAAATGACATTTCTCAACCAAGGTTATTACTGGAGGCTCATTTGATCACCTTTGACTTCCCCGTTGACTGTCTTAAATATGTCAGAATTCGAAACCGACTGCACCATTATTTTTCTAGGCACCAATTTGATTTATCGGTACCCTTTGCAAATTTTTCTGTCGCTGATCCAAAATTTGAAAATTTTCCGAGGGGGCAATGATACTCCATACCTTTACTGGGGCATGACTTTGACTTATTTTCTTTGTCACAAAGCGACATGCTACATTATGACAAAGAGGGGAAAAATGTAGACACCTAAAAATGACCTAGGCCTACAAGCTTCATTTTTACCACTTTTGTCCTAGCATAATTGTGACATTTAATTATGTCCTTGGTCCACATTCGACTATTGATTAAATAATTCATAATTATTTAATTAATTCATGTCAGTTATTCTTCATGATTATTAAATAAATAAATTTTATTTATTTATTAAATACGCATTAATTGTCTAAGTCTTCCCTTGATTAAATAATTTTTTTAATTTTTAATTTATGTTTCAGATTTAACTCTTCCTAATTATTAAATAAATGAATTACATTTATTTATTTAATTGTCACTAATTGTCTTAATTAAATAAATTGATTAATTTATTTAATTAATTAGTCTTATCTTCTAAATTAAATAATTAAATTTAATTATTTAATTGCATAATTAATTTCTTCTCATTTTAAATAAATTAAATTATTTAAAATGTCATCTCAATCTTAACTGTCAATCCATTTTGATAAATAATCTGAAAAAGATTATTTATTATCTCACAAAATCATTATTTTGAATTAATTTAATTCAAAATAGTAACTAATCTTCCAAAAATCAAGTAATCGGGTAGATTCTTGATTTTCCAAATCGAATCTTCAGTCCAAATCTTATCTTCTTGATTTTTCGAATCTCACAAATCAGGCAATCTTATCTTCTTGATTTTTTGAAAATCTTTATTTCTTTAATTAATTTCCTCATTTATTCTCCACCGTCTATTTGATTATCTGAGACATTTTCTTGACCGTTCGATTAATGAATTTGTCCTAACCCTAATTAGGGATTCTCAGATTTAATTAGGGCCTCTCATTCTAGGTCTTTTGTAGGATTCGATCTCCCCCATCCATTCAAAATGGCATTTTCTATAAAATGCCATCTTCTTCTCACTTTTCAATTACACACACATAGACGTGCTGGCATTTTGCATAAACATATTATAGGCATTTATTCACTTTCACACTTAGGCTTCTTATTAGAACTATTATTTTCATGTGATCAAATCTTAGACATTATCATAGTCATAGGCATTTAGATGTTTTTATACAAATCCTTCAAGGCTTGTTGTAGGACTTAGGCATTTTCAGATTGCTCGCACGACGAATCTGAGGGCAACATCATCCAACAAGTAAGAAGGTACTATGGAGCTAATCATGGGAATTGCGATTTACAGGTATAATTGTTTTATTGTTAACTTCCTTTGTGCTCTATAGAACTTTGGGTTTATTGTCATTTATGATTTACATTCATTTGATCTAATCTAATCTAGAAATTTACCCTCAGTTATACAATCCAATTGTGTCAGTTTTTGAACACTTTTTATATCATGGTGCAAGGGGAGGGAAGAATCTTCCCCCAAGACACTCACCATATAACTATCAGAGACCCTGGCCAAAAGTGGAGGATTCGACTTTGGTTAAGACTCGAGAAAGGAAAAAACATGGGTGCCCTCTAGGGGGTGACAGGGCTATGTGAGCTGACATAGTTGCAAGCTGTGGGATGTGATATTCTAAGTGACCTACTCGACAATTAGAAAAAGTGCTTGAACTATCTTTACTTGTGTTAAACCCATGGAAATTGAAAGAATAAGACTTGATTCTAGAATACACTCTCTTTGTTTAATGAGTAGTGTTGAAACCAATGTTTACAAACTTGTTGTTGTGTGTGTAAAGTCATTTATGAAGGTATCATCCAAATAGATCATCAAATTCAAAGATTTACAAGCAAAACACCCTTCTAAAATCTTCATTGGTTAGAAAATTACACCTTGGAAATCAATCTTTTTACTGAGAAAAAGCAAAACAAATAGACAGAACTGTGACCACTTCTAGATTAGCCCAACCAACCTCTATTTTAGCACATCTACCTTATTTAAACAACAAATTAAAACCCTATGTCAATGCATATACCCAATTTTTTAGTGCATATACTTAGTCTGTCAGTGCATATACCCAATTTTTTAGTGCATCTGAACTATTTTTCAGCGCATCTACCCAGTCTATCAGTGCATCTGCCCTATTTACCAACAAATTTAACCTCTATTTTAGTGCATCTAAACTATTTTCCAGTGCATTTACCCAGTATTTTAGCACAACTTACTTTTGTTTCAGCACATACAACCTATCTTTTAGTGTATATACCCAATTTTTTAGTGCATACATCTTGTTTTATAGCACATATACCTAGTTTTTTAGTGCATTTAGCCAGTTTACCAGTGCATTCACATTTTGTTTTAGCACATCTAAGTTTCTTTTTCAATTGCACAATGCACCAATGAACTTTCCAAGTTGTTTTCTACTAATTTTCACCTCCAACTTGCAAAATCAAGTCTAAAAGCACTCCCTCAAGGAAATCCACACCCCACACCTACAACACCCAATTCTGGAACCCAAAAATCAAAGCAACATATTGTAGAATCAATTCCTCTTGTCACCACTATCTCCTGCAACTAGAAACTCGCCAACTCCAGGCCCCTACCTAGAAAATCTGTAAGTTTTCATAAATTGCAAATGTTGACCCTCCAATGTGTGTTTGCTTAATTTCTAGGAAGACATGCCTCCACTCCCATCAGTTTGACAGTTAAAATCAGAATCCATATTTTTATCAGAACAAATTTTTTTTATCAATCAAAATAGTGTCTCAAACTTGCCAAAAACTAAACTTTTCAAGTGAAATTATTTAAACAAAACCAAGATCTAACATTTTGAAAAGGGCCTAAAAATCACCAAACATAAATCAGATTGTTAAGCTAAGTTTCGTTATTAGGATTTATCATCCTACAAATCACAAAAAAAAGCAAAATAATCAGATTTTAACTTAGTCTCATCGATAGAATTTATCATTCTATTTGACTTAGTTAATAACCTTGGCACTCATCCAAACAAAAGATCAAAGTTTAGTGATAATAACAACACACTTGTATGCCAATTTTGACAAGGTTACAAAGGAAAAAACTTAGAGAAAAATAAATTGAAACACTAAATACCATGGCTAAAGAAAATCCCTTTGATAGATTCCATAAAAAAGATGGTAATGAAATAATTGAAGAGGACATTCAAACTGCACAAAAAGATCCTAATTTTCACCAATTCATGGGAAAAGTTATAGAAAAGGATGGAGAAAAATACCTTTTGATGCTAGCTGAACTAGGTGCAAAACTTCCAAAGGACTTTGATGTCAATCGACTAAACGAAGCACTTGTAAGAGCTAAAACTTAACCACAAAACATAGATCAAGTGGTTGCCCTAACACATCAAATGCAAAATTTATAACAACTTCAAGATATGCAAAAAGGGACCACAAAAAGATACTTGTTACAATAAATTTGTCCCTATCCTTTTCATCCAAGTGTGGACATGATACCATTTCCTATACATTGTGAATTCCTGAAATATGATAAATGCAATGGTAAAACTGATCCAATAGATCATGTGAGAGAATTCCAAACAATGAGCTTAAAATTTTCACAAGAGGAAACTTATTTTTTGAGGTTGTTCCCAAGAATCCTAGGAGGTCAATGTATGGAATGGTTCCCTAAACTACTACTAGGAATTTGATCTTTTGAAGAACTAGTCAACAAGTTTATCTCACAATATTCCTATAATGTTCAACACGAGATAACAATAAAGGACCTTTACAATACAAAATAAAAGAAAGGTGAAACATTCCTCTCATTTCTACAATGATGGCAAAGGTTGTTTGCTAGATATCCTCATTCCATACCTGAAGAAGAAAAGATGAAACTATTTATTGACAACCTAACTGATGAGATGAGCTACATGCTTGAGTTACAATGCCCCCCTACATTTGAGAAAGTGACTGAAAACGAGCTCAAGATCGAAGAAGCCTTGGTCAAGAGAGGGGTAATAAAACACTACAATGAAGGATCAAATAATACAAACTCCTCAAATCACTATAATAACAATGATAAACCAAATTTTTGGCAAAATAATAGAGATACTGGTAAAAATGATGTTGTAAATGAAACACAAAATGCAAAATCGATATTTAATTTGACGACAACTACTGCAAAGACCAATCAAAACAATGACCAAAATATCAATCAAAGTGTTAATCAAAACAACAATATGAACAATGGTGAATTTAAACCATAATCATATCAAAAACCATCAAATCGAAGAAGATTCACATCATTGGGACAAATACTAGAATCAACAATGAGAGAACTTCTTACAAAGAGATTATCACATTACCTGAAGCAAGAAATTGGGAACCAAAAGTCAAACCATCTTGGTGAAATGATGTAGATTACTGTGACTTTCATAGAAACAAAGGACATAAAACAAACGATTGTATACAGTTGAAGTATCTAGTACAAGATTTGATTGATAACAATACAATATTTGTAGAAGGACATCAAACCAACAATGATTATGGTGCATTTAAAAATCCTTTACCAAATCATGAAAAGGGAGAATCTTCTTATGCAAATAGTAAAGGTAAAAATGTAAACTACATTTATGATGACATTATTCATTTTATTTTGGTAGTTGAGAATAATGGTTTCACATGGATAATCAAAATAATAATCTTGGAAACAATGACATCATACCAATAAATTAGATCCCAAACTTGGTCACATCCAACAATCAGATTAATGTCATAAAAATTAGGGAAAAGAAAGATTCCCAACTAGTCAACATGACAACAAGGGGGCAATCCAAAGTAATATTGAAATGAGTTACATCTAAAAACATTGCTTCCCCTTCAAATCATTACAAAATAGTTGATCAACTGCAAAAAAATACCAGACCAAATATCAATGTTGGAATTCCTTAAAATCTCACCATCTCATAAGGAGGTTTTGGAACAAGCTCTCGTGGCTACCACAGTACCCAATAATATGGAAGTTTTCCAATTCCAGGCTATGGTGGGGAAATTAACCATGCCTCACTACCTATCATTTTCCAAACAAGATGATTTATCACTTACTCATCTGCATAATGCCACACTTCACATTGAAGTGTTAATCCACAAACACCAGGTGAAATGTGTCCTAATAGATGGCGGAATTGGTTTAAACATTTTCACTTTAAAACTGATCTGTGCACTAGGATATTCTAATAATTCTATTGATTCCAGATGAAAAATCACAATAAAATCCCATGACGAAGAAGAGAGATCCTCCAAGGGATTGATCATGTTGCCTATTCAAGTAGGACCAATTATGAATAATATAGTTTTCCAAGTGTTATACAAAGAAATGACATATAATATACTCTTGGGACGTCCCTGGATTTATGAAATGCAAGAAGTACCTTCAACTTATCATCAGTGCTTAAATTTTCCTATCAATGGGCAAGAAGTCACTATTTTAGCTGACTACAATAATCCCCAATATTTTAGCACGCTTAAAACATCTCAAGACACTTTTGTGCCCCATAATAGAGAAGAAAACACTTCTAGTTCATGCAACAATGAAACGAAACTAAATGTTGTATCTAAATGGGTTTAGAAAAAGGACTAGTCAAATGATACAAGTGCTGTTGATTCCACTCCATCAAACAATGAAGTTCAACTGGATTCTTTATCACAACAATTCAAAGAAAAGATCCAGTTAAAAGACAAAGGCATGGGATAGTATTCCATTGAGAAATCTTTATGTCTTTCATAGTTGTTTCCATCTCCAAGATCATATGGGCAGCCATCAACATTAACACAACAATCATCACAACCTACCATGGTTTTGGATGATAGATTTGTAAAGGAAGGTACTTTAGAAGAAAAATCTAAAGATAAATCCATCTTCAATTGGCTCTACAAAGATGAAAAAGCATCTACATCGGCAAATATCAGTATAAAGACAGATCAATATGGAAAGGGAAAAACAATATTAGAGAAAATGGGGTATGAAGGACAAGGACCTATTGGAAAAAGAAAAGAGGGAATTGTAGAACCCATTCAGCCTCTCACACTACATTCAAAGGATAAAACAAGACTGGGTTATAAAGAGGAAACAAAAGAAAAAATCACTCATGAAGTTGTTGAAATAATCCTTCAAATGCGAGATAGTTCTAAAAAAAACTCCAATAAGTATGAGTGGGATTATTTATCTGAAGAATCATACAAGGACATACAAATTGATATCATAAAAGAGTATGCACCTACACGTGAGGAGGAACAAAGCTTAGGGACTAGACCCCTTGTATTTGGATCACAAAATATTGATGAATCAAGCGAGGATAGACAAATATTGAGTGAGATAGATGAATTGGAGGAGAGTACTATCATATACCTTGACATCGCTATTGACAACCTTGACAACAGGGCTATTAGAACCCTTATTTCCATTGACCTTAGCCAATCTAATGACCTTTAACCCTTAATACATCCCAAACTTATTGACTAGGAACCAACTGAACCTATCAATGTACCTATCTTTGTGAATGATGATGCTATCATTAATTTCCTTTGTTGTGACAAATATGACACAATTTCTAATCATAAATCTCATAATGATGCTTTGATTCAGGAGGGTGTCAAATCTTCCAGCTGCAAAATTGAAAATAGGAATAATAGATCTAATGGTGAAAACCATTTAATGGCAACATTAGATCTTGAAAAAGTAAAAATAAAGAATGCATCTGATGGTAAACACCTCTCTGAGGCACCAAAATATGGTAGATTTGACACCCTCCCAAAACATTATCATGAAAGATCATCAGTATTGGTGGAGCCTACACAGTCTATCAATCTTGGCAAAAAAGAAAAAGCAAAGAATCTACATCTAGCAACATCTATGACTGAACAAGAAAAGCCTAAATTCACCAATTTCTTTGAGGAAAGATACATTAAATTTGCATGGTCTTACTCTGATATGCCAGGTTTTGACCCAAATCTTCTAATGCATCATTTATCTCTACCACTTGGAATAAAGCCTGTGAAGCAAAAACTAAGGAAAATGCATCCACATATTGCCTTGTTGGTAAAAGTAGAACTGAAGAAGTTGTTAGATGCCAGATTCATTAGATCTATTGATTATTCTAAGTGGATTTATAATATTGTACCCATTTCTAAACCAGATAATAGTCTCAGAATATGTACTGACTCCAGAGATCTCAACAAGGTATGCCCAAAGGATGATTTTCCTTTGCCAAAAATTGACATTATTGTAGACTTAACAACATGGCATGCCATGTTATCATTAATGGATGGCTTCTCATGTTACAACCAAATTAGGATAGCACTAGAAGATTAGGAGAAAACATCATTCACATGTCCATGGGGAACATTCTGTTGGAACATCTTGCCCTTTGGGTTGAAAAATGCAGAGGCCACATATCAGTGAGCAATAACCACCATTTTCCATTGCATGATGCATACTTTTATGGAAGATTATGTGGATGATATATTAGCAAAGTCATATACCAGAGAAGGACATCTAGAGATCCTAGATAAAATCTTTACCAGATTAGAAAAGTTCAATGTCAGATTAAATCCTAAGAAATGTGTGTTCAGTGTTACATCAGTAAAACTTCTAGGATACATAGTTTCAGAAAAGGGTATCAAAGTGAATCCCACCAAGGTGAAGGCTATAATGGAAATTCTGCCACCAAATAATATCAATCAACTATAGTCTCTACAAGGAAGACTACAATCAATCAGGAGGTTTATCTCCCAATTAGTAGACAAAAGTCATCCCTTCAATCATTTGCTACATAAGAATGTCTTTTTCAAATGGGATCAATAATGTGAAACAAATTTCAATCAAATAAAGCAATATATGATGTCACCACCCATACTAATGCCACCTATAGAAGAGAGGCCATTATTACTATACATTGCAACAACTGACATTTCTTTGGGAACTCTATTAGCACAAGAATATCCTGTGGGAAAGGAACAAGCTATCTATTATATCAACAAGACTTTAAATGGTTATGAGGTAAATTACACCTTCATCGAGAAAGCTTGTTTGTCAGTGGTATTTGCTACTCAGCAGTTGCAACATTACATGTTAACCCACACAATCAAACTCATAGCAAAGATTGATCCATTAAAATATTTACTCAGCATGGCTACCCTAATAGGAAGACTAGCCAAGTGGGTCATGATCTTGAGTGAATTTGATATCTAGTATGTAGATCGAAGAGCCATCAGGGGTTAGGTGATAGTTGATCAATTAGCTAAAGCTCCAATACCATACAATCATCCAATGAGCATTAAGTTTCCTGATGCAGACATTCATTATATGACAACACAACAATGGATGCTTTATTTCAATGGGTTCTACACACAACGGGGGTTAGGTACAAGAATCATGTTTGTTACACCTCAAGGAAATACCATCCCAAAGTCCTATAGACTTATTTTTCCATGTACAAATAACATAGCTGAATATGAGGCATTAATCATTGGCATCAAGGTAGTAGTTGAATGGAAGGCTACAAAGCTACAAGTATATGGAGATTCACAACTAGTCATTAATCAGGTAAACAATGAATATCAAACCAAAGATGAGAAGTTGATGCCGTATAAGAAAATGGTGGATGATTTCAAAAAGTACTTTATGGATATCAAGTTTGAATAGATTCCAAGGGCACAAAACAATGTTGCTGATGCTATGGAGACAATTGCTTCTCTCTTGTAGATACCAGAAAAGCAAGGTGGTTATGAGTTTATGGTGGAAGAAATGTCTAATCCTGCTTATGATAATTTTGAATCTCAAACCATATGCCATTTAGTTGACATTGAATCCTTAATTTATGGAAAGACCTATGCTTACCTAAAAGACAATATCCTTCCTCCAAATCTTTCTAGAAACCAGAAACGCAACTTCATTTGCCAAACCGCACGACATACCTTAATTGCCAACATACTTTCCCATCAAGGTCTAGATGGTATTCTTCTTCAGTGTCTAGAACATAATGAGTCTGAGACAACCTTACATGAGGTTCATGAAGGTATTTTTGGAACTCATTCAAGCGGACTAACCCTAGTGAAGAAACTCCTCCGTTTGGGGTATTATTGGCCGAAAATGGAGGAATCTTTTCAGTTTGTTAAGAAGCACCCAAAATGTCAAATCCATAGTAATCTAATCCATGCACTAGTGCAAGAATTACAACCCTTCACTTCAACATGGCCTTTTTGTCAATGGGGACTGGACCTGGTAGGAAAGATTAATCTATCTTCATCCAATGGACACAAATTTATAATCACAGCCACATAGTACTTTACAAAGTGGATAGAAGTTGTTTCCTTGACAATAATCATTGGAAAAAAAAATTCTTATTTCATATTGAATTATCTCATATGTTGGTAGAACTTTCAAGAATCAGGATGTTTAGGAACTATGTGAGAGGTTTCATATCCAACGCCATTTTTCAACCCCATACTATCCTCAAGGAAATGGCCAAGTAGAGGCCTCAAACAAAACAATTCTAAAAATCCTAAAGAAAAAAACCAATGATGTTGGACGTGATTGGAA
Organism: Sequoia sempervirens; assembly: GCA_007258455.2. Taxonomy (NCBI): domain Eukaryota; kingdom Viridiplantae; phylum Streptophyta; class Pinopsida; order Cupressales; family Cupressaceae; genus Sequoia; species Sequoia sempervirens. The sequence continues at coordinate 24,893,710 of VDFB02000363.1, forward strand.
CATTCAACTAAATCCTGCTCTATGGGCATATTGAACCAACATCAGAACACCTACAGGAGCTACACCATATGCCTTGGTATATGGATCAGAGGAAATTCTACCTATTGAGGTTGAGATACCATCACTTCGTGTGTCATTAAAAGGAATTATTTTAGATGAGGATTATAGAGTGTCTCGACTTCAAGAGTTAGAATTTTTAGATGAACGTCATCAACAAGTAGTGGACCATTTGAAGGCATATCAATAAAGGATGTCCAAAAGCTACAATCATAGAGTAAAACTTAGAGAATTTCAGATTGGTGAGTTGGTCTTAAAGGAAAACCCTCAAAATCAACAAGATAGAGAAAAGAAAGGGAAGTTTGAACCTAACTTGCTATGTCCCTTTATTGTTAAATCAATCTATGGATCTGGAGCCTATCAATCATCTACACCAAAAGGGGATTTTTTTGATGAACCTATTAATAGTCTCCATCTCAGGAAATTCTACACCTGAATCATCTAGCGCATCAGAAAAATTCCTGCAAAAATACAAAAACTTTAGAAAAAGTCCTAAAAAATGGTTACCTTGATGAAAAATTGGAAAACAGGCATCATGGTAACAACAAAAAAAAGAGAAAAATACAAAAAAAAATTCAAGAAAAGAGAAAAATACAAAAAAATCATAAAATATAAAAAAGTGCAATAAAAACACGTAGTGAAGACCTGGAAACAGGAACTACTTGTGATTTAAACTAGCTTATCCATCTATTGGATGCATTCCTTGGTCGTTCACTTACGCCATCCTTCCACCTATCATTGAGAAGTATCCTCATGTACATATCCTAACATTTGTGGTCATGTCTCATCCTAGCTTGGGGGAAAAATCTTGAACTCACTAGGGGCAATAAACTTTGAGCTTAATCAAATAGACAACAATCGTATGACAACAAAGAAAACACAATGATCATAGGGAAACTCAGCATTGAACATACATTAGACATCAAAAAATTTCAGAAAATCAACCATCCACATCAAATAGTTGAAATCAAATCAATCAAAACAACTTAGGATGGATGATATTCTTTTGAATCATGATTTTATCACTTTGGCTTGAATGTTCAAATGTTGTACTTTGATTTTTGTTATCATTTCTTTGGAGCAACTCGATGATGTATTGAACTAGAGAAGCTAGGAAGGAGAATTGTATTTTCTTTATTTGTTGTCTGTGAGTTAATCATTATTATTATGCGAATTGTCGCGAGACATGCTATACAAAGTATCACTGATGGCATTCCAAATTCACATAGGAAAATGATTGATTCTTGTCTGTTTATGCAAGAAATGCTCAGGTCATCTTGGTTTAATTATACCTAGATACTTGTGTTAACTTGCAATATCAAAAATCATGAAAGTAGTACTCAGGTCATCATTGGTCTAAATTATACCATTGATGCTTGTACTCACTTTCAACATTTTAAAGGATCAATGATGATAAAAATCACGATAAATGGATTGTTAAAGTGTCAAATTTGGCATATATATATTTTCATGGTTAAAATAGATTGCATTTGTGGAGTAATTTATACCAAAGACCGGTGGAGAAATTCAAAAACAATGTTATCTTTTATCATTAATGGATTGAGTATACTTGAAATTAACAAAAAACATTATCATTATCATGCAGTTGCATAATCATTTGCATTGCATACATTGTAAGGCATTATTATATCATCTAATCATTCATACATTTGATCATATATTTGCATTTATCATATCATATTTTTTTCATTTGTGCATCACATTGTATAGTTGCATAAGTAAAATATCAAAAACAAATCATCTACATAGTTTCAATTTTAGTAACGTTATCATACCCTACATTAGACATTAGAAGTATCATAATATTGATCATTCATTCATTAAATCATATATTTGCATTTGGTGTACCAAAAATAAAGTGCATCATATCCCATTTGCATCATCATGTCATATATCATCGAATGAAAATCATAACCATAATCATACATATAGTTGTATTATCATATCATTCGTATATACATTATAATAAATCTATCGGTCCATGTAAATACTACGGGCACCATGCATCCATCCATCGTCATTATAAGCATAATCATATTTAACATCATAAGTAAAACATCATAGTATCATAACATGTTATCATGAACATAATATTGCATCCATAACATCATCATTAAAAAAACATCACATGGCATATAGAACAGGAAATTAAATGCATCCATCATATAGGCATTCATCATATGCATCCATCATAGAACCATATAGAACACATATAGATCTATAAATCTGCCACATATCATATAAATCTCAAAATCATAATCTCAAGTATACAACGATGTCTAAAATATAAAGAGATACAACATCAAAATGGTCGTGAATAAAAAAATTAGAGTATACATCATATCTCAAAATACATCAAAGAATCCAAACATGGAGCTATGTGCTTCTAGCCCCATATGGTGCATGCATCTCTGGACCAATGCCTCCCCCATTAGACATACCCAAGTCTCTCGGATCTCTCGAAAGAGGTTGTGCCACACCCCTGCTGGTAGTCTTGGAATGAGTACTCCCAGATCGAGACATAGCATAACTAACTCTCTGCTCAAAAGGAACCACATCATGATATTGACCTCTATATTACTCGGCCTCTCGAACCACATGGGTAACCTCTCTCATGTAATCAACTATGGAGGTACCCTCAGCTACTCTCTATAGTCTATCTGCCAACCCATGTGCCTGCTCTGTAGTTTGTCTAGCTGCATCTCTCTGTGGTGTCAACAAGGCTATCTATGCATGTGCAACTGTCAACTGTTCTTGTACCTATGAGAGAGGTTGTGCATGAGCTTGTACTTGGGTCTGAATTTGTGTCTGTGTTTGAGCAAGTAACCCCTGAGCCTATACTAGCTGCCCCTATAGTGTTTGCACTTGGACTTGTAAGCTAGCAATCTTGGTCTGCTAATGCTGGTAGGGTACTCCAATCTGCACACACTGCTCTACTGCAACTACTAGTGATCACCTCTTACGAGGCACCTTGAAGTATCTAACATCAAATTTTGGGCCTCCTCCACCCTCATCTCCTCCATCATCCCCTCCTCCATCACCTCCTCCATCACCATCTCCATCACCATCTCCATCACCATCTCCATCTCCATCTCCATCTCCCTCCTCATAATCACTGCTCTCCACATCCTCCTCCTCCTCCTCATCATCATCTCCCTCATCTCTCCTCTGTCAGCACCCATGTGCAACTACCATCTCCTCCTCACCTAGTATCAACACTGGCTCATCTAGAATAGAGATCTGTGGGAATTGATGTAAAGCGATGTACTATCCATACTCCTCAGTAATTGGAGCCTCAATGATATTAGGATAAATCTCCCAAACAATGGTTGGTAGACCTTGGTACTCCTGCACTACAACATCATAGGATAAGAAGGGTCCCCACTTAGTGGCATCTATTTGACGCTGTGCATAGTGTGCAACACCCTGGGGCATCCATGTACTCTACCATATTGTCTAAGCACCCTCCTCAACAAAAACCTCTCAATGATGAAACATGTCCTACCAATCAGGTATGTGGAATGGCATAAGTATGGCATCTCTATATCATCATCTATCCATTGCTCCCAACCAAGATAGGGACACCATGTAACTATCTCTACATCATCAAGGACTCTCCTCCAATGCTCCAGTTTTCCTAGTCTAGGATGAGTAACTGGACCTACATATACATGAACGTATGGCCTTAGGATAGGTCACTATTTGACTGGAATTGGATGAGTGACCGCAATATGCTCCCACGCCCACACCTGAAGTAATGTAACTCTGGAAGATAAACTAGCCCCTCAAAGGTAGACCACCTGATGCAAATTGTGATATAGATGGGAAAAAATGCACATACCCCATGCATATTTGGTACCATGGATGATCATACTCTCCAAAACCTGAGCCCACCCAACTGAAAGTCCCTTTGACTTGTGATCAGGATAAAGGAACCCTCCAATGAAACCAACAAGTACTAATGGAAAGGTAGCATAGGCATCAACTATCTCTCGCCCTGGAATCTTGTATCCACAAATCCTATCATCCTAAAAAACTAGGCGCAGTGCATCGGTCCCACCCTGCTCAGTAGAATCATAAACTACCAACTCCCCAACAACTGGTATCTACAGGATCCGCCATACATCCTCTGGGGTCACTATTATCTCTCTAGTGGGAAAATGAAAGGTATTATGCTCACTGTGCCACCTCTCTGCTAAGGTTGTCAATAGTCCCTGATTAATCCTAGTCTATTACTTATCTAGAAGAGAAGACAAACCACATCAGATGATAAAGGAAATCTTTGGCTGTATCAACTGAGGTATCAACTCAATAGTCCTAGGAAATCATTCTCCAATCTATAGGTTCATCACTGGCTCCTATCATCACAAAACATTGCAAATAAGTAATCTTTTCAATCAAATGAAATCAATCAGCCTATCAAATCTAATTAGCTCTAGTGAGACTTTGATCAAATCTCATGAGAAACTATCATTCGACCTCACCTATCATGAGGAAAATCATTTATCATTGATCCTCACCTATCAAGAGGTCAATCATCAATCTATCATTTGATCCTCGCCTATCATGAGGTCAATCAATCAGTTTATAATTGATCCTCGCCTATCATGAAGAAAATCATCAAACAATCATTGCACCTCGCCTATCATGAGGTCAATCAATCATTTTATAATTAATCCTCACCTATCATGAGGATAATTATCATCAATCAATTATTGAATCTCACCTATCAGGATCATCAATCAACATCAACAATGAAATCAAATTTCAAGCTGACGTGATAAAAAATTAGCAAAATCATGGAGTTTACTGAGAATTTACATCTTTTTGACTTCAAAGTTCTAAAATGGTGATTCAATGTGCTAGAGAAGTCAATGCGCTAAAAATATCATCAATGTGCCAAAATAGGCGGTCATTGCGCTAAATCAGAGTATGCGCCATTTCAGGACCTTTATGCGCTATTTCAAGTGGCCAATGTGTTGAATTAATTGATGCACCATTTCGGGGGGTCCATGCGCTAATCTAGGTGGTCAATGTGCCAAATTAGTCTACATGCTAATCTAGCCTACTAATGTGCTAAATTATCTATCCAATGCGTTGTTTCTTTCTATGCGCTATTTTAGGCTATCAATGTGCTAACACAGTTGACCTGTGTTATTTCTATGGATGTGCTACTACAAAATTTCAATGCGCTACATTGGTGTGTGCATGCGCTAAACTACATAAAACTGAATTCAAATGACAAAAATGCACGAAAATCAAAAAACACAAATTATGAGGAGGTTTCTAGGGTACCTACCAGAGGTTCGTACACGGTCGGGTGATTGTGTTGTCACATGCGCTCGAAACAGTGAGTGTGGTATGGAATAACCATTTTGCTCCAAATGTTAAGTTTTCTCTCAGTCTCAAATTTGGAAACTCAATATGTACAAATGAATTTGAAATCCACCTTTTTATCCTTTTATAGAGTGATTAAGGTGGGATTTTTGGTGGGATTTAATTATTTTATTTTCCAGGAGGCTTCATTCATCAATTTTTCATCTAACAAACTATACAACATTTTTTTAGGAGAAAAAACGATTTGGAATCATTCAAATTGAAAATATTTATCAAATCATCAAAAAATCATTAAAAAATGAAAAATTTCCAAAAAATCCAAAAAGATAAAATAAAATGATCAATTTATCTCTTGAGGGGGCATCATCACCTGAAATCTAAAAAACAACACCTGGGGCATACTAAAAAAATCTCGTGAATACTGGCAACAGTAGAAAAATTTTCTTTGAAGCAATGTAAACACATCACTTCAAAGAGGGGAAAAATGTATACACCTAAAAATGGTCTGGATAAATCTGATTAATTAAATATATTTATTTGATTAATTATCCTTTAACTCATCTACTATTAAATAAATAAAATTATTTATTTACATAGTTCATTTCTTTAATTCTTCTATTCTATTTACATTCTTCTAATTATTCCCTCTTAATTAAATAAACTAAATTATATAGTCTTATTTAATTATCATTATCCATCTTTTATTAAATAAACAATTTTGAATATTTGTTTCATTTAATAGTTATTATTTCTTCTAAATATTCCATTTTTCTCTAAATTAAATATTTCCAATTTCTTCCTAAATTGAATAAATCCAAATATTCAATCAAGGCATATTTCTACAACTATTTCCTCTTTGCACTCATCATATGCACCAACAAAATTAAATATTTCATATCTAATTAATTGAACTCAACCTTCATGGACAAATTTGGAGACAAATTACATGCAAACTTCATCTTCTTCCTTTGATTCTTCCTATCCTCTGGCAGAATTTTTTTATGGGGAGGAACAATCTCCATAATCTTCTAAAGCTTTTTCATCTTTCACCATTGAATCTTTCAAATCAAATCCAGACCCTTACCTGTTGCCACATCACAAATATGCTGCTGGGAATCTATAAATACAACTTCTTTTCATAGGAAATGGATCCCAACTTTGTGCAATCTTACTCTGCAAAAATAGCATTAGAAGCATTTGATCAATTATCATATTAGCAAAATAGCAATCATCATTGTAGAATCATATTAGAATCATCTTAGTTTTATAATCATGACTCTTCCTATAGTTGCATCTTAGTTCATTTTATCAGTTTTATGTCATTTTCAACTACAAGATTACTGTTGTCAAATAGATTGCACCTAAATGCTTGAATGGTTAAATTCAACAATCTGTTGAAACATGGGAACTATCTTCAGGTTGTGGGTATTCCCATGGCGAAGATAGACCTCTAGATTATAGGCTGGTTCCTATATGATGATCAATTAGGTATTTGAATGATTTGTTTTGAGAAAAGGGTAAGAAGGATTGAACTGAAAACATGAACCAAAAATAAAAACTTCGGTGATGCACCTAATTAGAAAAACTAAACTTCAATTTGACTCACAAAATGATTACTCAGTACTTTAATCTGCACAACCTGATTTCATAGTCTAGTCACTTGAATGTTTTAAATAGAGGCTTTGACTCAATACAATTTGGAGGGAAAAAATTGTTTTTACGACTAAACCAATTAATCAATTACATGCACAGTGTATAAACAATGAATTTAAACTAAACTGAAAAAAAAATATTTATGAAGGAGACAAAAAAATTAAAGGTTTCAAAACTGAAACACAATAATTCTTCGATCAAATCCTACACACTAATGACGCCTGAAATCTGGAAGGCAAAACTTGAAAATGTTGGAAATTGAAGGAATCTTCTGCTAAATAACACAATTTGACCCTGTAAACCTGTTGATATATTAATCTAAAAATGAAAGCTGAGTTACATGATAATTCTCTTTGCAAAATGCAAAAGATGAAAAACAAGAACTAGAGGAAAAAGATAATCTTTTTCCAATATATACAATGAGAGGAAACTCCAAAGTGCATGAAAGTGAAACTGAAAGTCAATTTTAGTATAAAATTGATAACTCCAAGGAAAATCCTGAGCAAAATAAAAGTATAGAAAAGAAGAGCTCAAACTCATGCAAAAATGAGTGAACTCGGGCTCAAACTCGTAGTCACAATGTGTACAACTGAAAAGCAACCCAAACTGGCTCCAGAATGCATGAAAATAGCACTGAAAGAGATTTGAAGTCAAAAAATATCTCCACAATATGCTCTCACGAGCAAAAGAGAAAATCCTTGTGAAAATGGCCCAAAACTGAAGAAAACTAATCTTAGTGTCTAGAAAACTCCACCTCTCCATGCACATGATCAAGATATTTCGTGAACTGATGTGAAATTGAAGAAAAGTGCTAAAAAAAAATCCATAACTCGCATGATTAACTCATTCTCCAGTTAGCTTTACTAACTTGTTCTCCAGTTAGCACTTAACTTCACATAATGTCTTTTATTTGCATTTTAAGATGGCTAATTTAATTAAATGACTTATAGTCCATCATTTAATTAATTAGCTTACATTGAATAATGCAAATAACATCAAGGAAGAATGTCAAATCTGAAAGTTTAATATCTAAAAGTTTAACTCCCATCTCACGGCTTACACATCACACCTAGCATATATTTCAAATATGCACTCACCATAAAATAAATACTAGCCGACCATCATGCACATTGTAAAAATTTGACAATAGTTGACCACCATGCATATTAGTTGACCACATTATTGATAATGAGTCAAACCACGACAAAGAAAGACAATGATTTTGTTAAAATCATAAGCAAAAAACCCCATTATTGAATTAGGGTTGCAAGTCAAAAGTTAACAAAACCTAAAGTTCACTATCATTTTTTTCTTGAGTTTTGGAGAAGCTTCATGTAGACTGGCCACCGACCTAGGTAGGGTTTCTGAGAATTGCTTGATCTGGAGCTCGAAATTCCACCATACCTTGCAGTTTTTGGGCCGAATCTTATTGATTACATAGGGTAAGTTATTTCAGTTACAATTTGGAGGTACCTTGACTCCATTGTGTACATTTTATGAGACTTTAGGTTGCAGCTGTAGCATAATATCTAACATACTCTCTTCTCTCTTATTATTCTATTGTCCTTCAGCTGTTCTAGGCCATCATTGAAGAGTTTGAGCTTGAAATTCATAAAGCTAACACCATTCTATGCTACGCCTGGGCTAAGTCTTTGAAGATTTGTTGTTGGGAATAAATGGTAAACATCATTCCCAACCCAAAAATAGCTTTTATCTCAGACTTAGGAGCATTTTCAGGCTTATAGCCGTGACTATGAGATATATTTCTGATGTATTTTCTCCTTTTTTGTATATTTTTGTTGTTGCCTCTACATTCGAGGTTTCCATGGACAGACTTCTGAAGCTTTACTGGTCGTGGCTGTGATATATTTTGTGATGTATTCTATCTATTTACCTCCATTCTGTTGATCTTTTTCTACTCTGAGGCTAATATTAGAAGATTTCAGAAGCTTTTCCTTGAGGTTTTGAATGTATTCTTCTGTGGAAAGAAACCGCAGACTTGGGAATTTTCACCAGTAAACAATGGGTAAGCTTCTTACTGTTTGGGACCCTTAGCAATCCTTACTTCCTACAGAATGTATGCTTGATTTGAGCTCAAAGTTACAAAGTGAATGATTTTTTGTTTCCTTCATGCATTTGCCTCTGAAATACCTCCATATCCAAGTGCTGCAACTATTTAGTTAGTACTGGGTTTTCTTGTTTTTGAAATCTCTCTTTGAAGCTTTTCTTACTCTAGACATTATGTTATCTTCTTGGCTGCCACTGTAAGTTCTAGTCTGTAAAGCTCCTGGCAGCCTCCTGCTAGAAATGGATAGGTATTTTCTCACTAAAGCCTATGTATGCATAGATTTCACACTTAAATTTGATGTTTGTTGTTGTGAATAGGGACAAGGTCACTACATTCTTTGATGTCATTTGGATACTCATCTGACATACACAATCCTTTATATTTGAAACTATACCTTTATAATGAATGTCTCAAATACTTATAAAGCATGGTTTGTTGTCTCAAGAATGATTACTAATTTCTTGCAATTCATTTCTATATGGAAAATTTGACTGTACTTTATGCAAATAAACCTTTCAAATATGGTTGTATGGTCTTTTATGTAAATGTTGTCCTTTCCTTTTGTCTACATGGTGTATCTTGTTAGATGAACAGTTTGATTGTATCATTGTTGTCAATGTCTACCTATAGCTTTAGAATGTGCACCTATAGCTTTATACCTTATGCAACACTCAGCTGAATCACGTTCTTCAGTTTTTTATGCTTTCTTGATTCCAAATTGTGATATCTGAAGTTATTTGCATTTAAGAACTCTATAAGATATGCTTTTTTGCTATCGTCTCTATAGATCCATTCCATTTTTATTGTATTTATGGATAGTCACTATATATAAGGTTGATGATTGTATCTTGTCTGGTCTTTGCAAAAATCATTGTACGTTGTCCCAAAACCAAGCACTATTCCTTAATATAATGACAATGAAGAAACTTTTCCTGAATGATGAGACAAAAGCAATGAGGCTTATTTGATATTGTTCTTGACAACATTGAAATGCATCAGTGATTGCCTATTATTTGACACATTGCACAGTCATTATCCTTCATCCATGTCTGTGTTGATTTTGTACACTTGTCTCATAGCAATAGCTGTCATGTCAATTTCCATTGATCTGCAAACTATCCTTTTGTTATTTTTGTCACTAAATAGTTGTATTCTTTACTTCCAAGAAAATATGTTGAGCTTTGAATATAGATTTTAGCAATGTTATCTTGTGATCACTGACATGTTTTTGTGATATGGTCATAAAAAGATTGATTATTTTATCTCTTTCCAAGATCCTTAAACTCTCCAGATGAATCTGTGACTGTCCTTAATCATTCTAAACTACTCATGTTCCAACAAAAGCAATTGGAAATGGAAAATAGTAATGGAAGCCATACCCCTTGATATATTGGTGATATTTCTTGATGTTTTAATGTAACCATGCTCTTATTACAACCATGTAGACTATCCTTCATGATGTCACTGTCCCTCCCGAGTCTCTTGATGAACTATTCATGAGATGAACTGTTGTCTCATATAATGATAGACTATACTTGTATTTAAATCTATTGCCTCTCATAGCAGTTGACGGATGAATTGTAGCATCATTGTATAAATCCGTTTGATTCCTTACAACATAAATGATGATGACACAATCAAAAAATGATATGAAAACATGATGTAAAAATAGTGGCAGCATAAGAACATATATGCAAACATGGCTTTTTTGAATATGTGATTTCTTTTTCCACTTTTATCAGCTTTGTAGCAGCAATCTCACTATGGTCACTTTATGTTGTTTATGTCATTGCTTATGAGCTAGGCTCAACCCTTATGGGAACCACATTTTTCACCACTCATAATGATATCTGTTGGTTGAAATGATTTGACTATACCTGTACCTGCACACTTAAATAAACACGTTAGTAAAAATAATCGAAGCTGAAAGCTTCCATTGAATTCTTTTCTTGTGAACAATGAAATCATCTGATGGATGCCTGATTGAATGTATGTTATATTTCTGTTGGTAATGTAGGCATAGGATTAATCTTGATTCATTATTGCTTAGAGTAAATCTCTAACACCATCTTCATTTATTCTGCAGAAAACTCAAGGAGACTGTAGTCAAAGGAGACCGAATAACTTCGACAAAACTACTCAAAGATATCAAGCATCGATGGCTTCATCATTATAGGAAATGATGAACCATCCTCCTTTCTATGTTTACATTATCAATAATTGTATAGTATACAATTTGATTTTGTACCTATCATTTGATTGTGTAAATCAGATTAAGCTACTCCCACGACATGTGTGGGACCTTGATTTTTACAATGTGAATATTTAATAGCATTTATTATGCAAATGCCCAATTTTCTGTTACAAGTACTTGCAAAATAAAACTAAAAATCAAATGTAATCTGATTCTTCATGATGGATAGTGAATACTTTAGCAGCAAAATTTGAAATTCTCTGTACCTCTCAATGATGAGTTCAATTCAGATTTACCTATTTTGAGCTGAAGCTAAAAATAGGTAACAATTACATCATATCATTTATCAATCATTACATAGGATTAGATTCCTGAATTTTTCATCATCTCGTTCTCTAGATTGGAATTTTAACATTCACAGTGCTTACAAAATCTAAGAGCAATCATATGCTTTTGAGAGATTTCCTAATTTAATTAGATTAATTATTGTTTAAATCTCTTGATATAATGTCTTTTTTATTGTGTTTGTTATTTCATTACACATATTTTACTCAGACAATAGGAATACCTCTTTTTTTAATGTTTCTGCCATATTTTAAGCATAATGATTAGGGGGATGTGATCAATATGCCCACCCAGATCGGTCTCTTGGCTATAGACTATTTTCAGAAGGCTTATTTGGCCCTTGCTAAGGCTCCTAATCTAACTCTAGAAAATATATTGTTGGACCCTCTCTCGACCATCATTTCCCATAATGATAACCTTGGGATTCTCAGTGCTGACACTCTTGAGGAGGTCAGGTTGGCTACTTTCAATATGGGGGCTTATAAAGTGCCTAGCCTAGATGGTTTTCCATCAGCCTTCATTTAGGTCTTTTGGGAGATTGTTGGTGGGGACCTTGTCTTAGTTGCTCATGATTTTTTCAAATCTGGTAAGATTATCAAACAACTAAACCACACCTTTATAGCCTTAGTTCCCAATATTGTTGATCCTCAATCTATGACTGATTTTTGACCCATCAGCCTTTGCAATACCTTTTATAAAATCCTCTCTAAAATTCTAGTGAACTACATCAAACCCCTCCTTGAAAAATTAATCAACCCCACTCAAAAAGGGTTTGTGCCTGGTCATCATATCCTTGATGCTACCATAACCACTCATGAATTAATCCATTCCATGGATAGATGCAACAATGCTAGTATGACCCTTAAATTAGATATTTCAAAAGCTTATGATAAGGTGATTTGAGACTTTATTCCTGAAGTCTTAGCTAAGTTTGGGTTTGACCAATCTATGGTCAAATTCATAATGGAATGCATAACTATGGTAAAGTTGTTTGTTTTGGTTAATGAGACTCCTTTTGCATTCTTTAATGCTAGGAGAGGTATCAGACAGGGTGATCCCCTTTCACCCTATTTTTTTTATCATGATTGTGGATGTCTTGAGCAAGAAATTTTATAATCTACTATCAGAGGGGTCTATTAAGGGAATCAAGGCTACCTCCTCTTTAGATCCAACTGTGATCCAAAAATTTGTGGATGATAATTTCCTATTTGGGAAAGCCTCTATGATTGAGGCCATGAAATGGAAAAATTGTCTCAATAGCTACACTTCTTGTTATGGGCAGTGTATTAACTATAATAAAAGTATGATTTACTTCTTCACCAACACTCCTAACCTACAAGCTTGGGTGACTACTATCCTAGGATATATGAATGGTTCTCTTTCTTCGGTTTATCTTGGTTTACCCCTTACTATCAAGGAAGTAACTCCTGACTTTTGGAATTCGGTCCTTGAAAGGATCCAAAGAAATTTGGTTGGGTGGAAAGGTTCCATCCCTAGCCATGATAGTAAAATTCAACTCTATTTGCTGCTCTTCAAGGTATCCATGTCTACTTCCTCTCCATATTCAAGATCCCTAGATATATTATTGAGAAATTTGAGAAAATTCAAAGAAATTTCCTCTGGTTGGGGACCGAGGAAAGAAAGAAATTTGTTGTGGTTAAATGGGATAAAGTTTGTCAACCTAAATTTTTTGGTGGTATTAGGATAAGGATTGTCTCTAATACCAATAAGGCTTTGATGAAAAAAGTGGGATAGGATCAATTGAGGAATATAAATTATTGGTGCAAGATTATGAATGCTAAGTATCTTCAAAATAGACCTTGGATTGACTATCTCTCGGAGGTTCACCCTTTGGGTTCCTTGGCCCGGAGGAGAATTTGTAGTCTACAAGGTTTGATTAGGACTGGGATGAGATGGAAGATTGGGAATGGTAATAAAATTAGATTTTGGGAGGACCCCTAGTTACTTGATGCCCCTCTAGAAAACTCTAAATTTAGGAATCTTATGAGGCTGGCACAATGGTTCTTTGGTGTTTATATCAATGATTACCTCCTTGGCCCACATGGTGCTAGAAAGTGGAAGGATTTTGCCCTTTTCTGCACCTTATCCCCTAATCTGAGCCTCCTTGCCAAGTCCCACTAGGATTTTCTCTCCCTTACTAGACTTTCATCAACCAACATGGGGGATGAATTCTTCTAGACTCTTGACAAGTAGGGTGATCTTTCAATTAAATTGGATTACAATATGTTGATAGAACAAGGTGTTGTCCTTGACCTTTGGAAGAGGGTTTGGAATCAACACATGATCCTGAAAATAAACTAATTTTGGTGGACTTCCTGCCATAACATGATTCTTGTAACTCAGGACAATTTGATGAAAAGGGGATTCCAAATCCCCAATAGATGTTTTTTTATGTAAGTGTAGTGAATAATCAGTGGACCACTTGATGTTACACTACCATTTTTTATTAGTTTGTGGGATATAGCTTTAGAGCATTTGGGCATTCAGTGGACTATGTGTAAGGATATTAAATCCTTTATCTTGAGCTGGACTGGTCCCTTCATCCACCCATTACCTTGTGAGATTTGGAACTAGGTTTTCCCCATTATCTGTTGGTGCTTATGGAAAGAGAGACATAATAGGATGTTCAAATTCATATTGAGATGAGTTCGAAGGAAGTTTTTGGTATTATTTCTCAACTCATTGTGGAAAACGTTTCACTTTTCAAAGGGAAAACCCCAGATAAAGGTCTGACTGAGAGGGAAATTATTATGGCCAAAGCTTGGCATCAAAACCTGGATGCCAAATCTTATGACAACTCTAGATCCCTAGCTAGAAGGGAAACTACCTGGAAGCCTCTAGAAAGTGGTTCGTATAAAATTAATTTTGATGGGGAAGCCAAAGGAAACCCAAACAGAGCTAGCATAGGAGGTGTTATCAGAGACTGCAAGGGAAATTTTGTGGTTGGTTACTCTAGGGGGATTGGCAACCAATCTTCTATGATTGCAGAAGCTAGAGTGATACTAAAGGGCACCTAGTTAGCTATTACTATGGGGATTGAGAACCTTCATATTGAAGGTGATTCTAAGTCTATTATTGATGTTAAATTTGGCAGATTACTGGGGTGGAAAACTAAAGAAATTTTATTAGACATAAGGCTCTTTGTGTCTAAGTTGAAATTGAAGATTTCTACCCACATTTACCAGGAGGGCAATCAAGTGGTTGATGCTTTAGCCAAATTTGGCACACATTGGAAAATATCTAAGTGTTGGCGTAATTTGGAGAACCTTACTTGCTCCATGATAATAACTAATCATGCATTTTTATGGGCCTTATGGGGGGTCCAAATTCTTGTCTTATGGGCTATGTAGATGGGTGTTAATATTGGTGTCCTACAAGTGGAAAAATTTGAATAATGGGGTAGAGTCCATTTTTAGAATGGCCATAATGAGGAATTATGGAAGGTACTTTGTGATTAAGGCCAAGCTAGGTTGTACCTTACGTAATCTCCTTTTGGGGATTGTGATACGCTATCGTATATCCATGAAGTTTGTTTATTTTAATCTTGATGTGACTAATAATTATGAGATAAAGCTTCTAATTGGTTCTATCTTTTCGCTATTTTGTCTCCTCTTCTAAAGGTTAGGATCTTAGGTGTTTCTAAATTTGGCCTTGCAACTATCTTGCCTTGGTTTCTATGTAATAATAATGTGGAAGGAAAACCTTCCATTCCCATCATGTCCTGCTTACCTAGCCGCAAGTGTTTGAATATTTTCATTTATGAGTTCGCCAAGATTTCCTTTAGGGATTTATCTCCTCAAGCATGTGTTTTGTACATTGTTTTGATTTCCCAAGGCTGCATTGTTTGGCTTAAAATCTTAAGTGTGCGGGTGACCTTTCACTTAACCATTTTCTCAAACCTTTTTCTCTCACAAGTGTTCTAGTTATTTTGTGTGTAGAGAGGCCTTATGGCTGGTGATAGGGTGTGAACATAGCCCAACAACTATGGAAAATTTTGCAAGGATCCATTGGTGTGGCACATATGTGTTGAAGGTGGTTTGGTTCCCTTGATAGAGAATCTGGTCGGTCATGACCCTAATTTATCTATGTAGTTTGCAAATTCTTGGAAAGATAGAAGGGTCACCATGGGAAGTATTTCCTTTGAAGTGAATGAGGAAGTGATTGCATAGGTGTTGGGGTTGCTATGTACTAGTAAGGAGTACCTAAAGCATACTAAGGCTGAAGATAATGAAAGTCTGAATGCCTTCTTTGTGGGGAATGAGAAGCCAATTTGTAACTAGTCAGGGTTTGAGAGAGAGGATCTATCGTAGCCTTGGGACCATGTTTGCCTCACCCTAATGAAGTACATGAATCTAGAAGGTAGATAGAAAACCTAATATTTCTATCACTTCCCTCTTTTAAATCACCTCTGACACAAAATTCTATTAAGCTTTCCTTTTTTCCTTCTTAAGGATTTAGAGAGATATGTTGGAAAATGTATTGATGCTGCTGGCCTAAACCCTGAGGATACTCCTCCCTTGTCACTTGACCAAGGCCTCATTATGAGGATCTACCACTTCCATCTTGAGTTATGCCCACCCAAACCCATTTTTGTTGTTTGTGTTGAGGAAATTGAACCTCCTTCTTTGGCCAATATATCCCCAGTCGAGTCCAAAGGTCCCATTAGGAAAACCCATCTGGTTTATGCTAAAACGCATAAGCCTAGACCTGCTGCTAAGAAGCTTAAGGGGAATGCACAAATTTCCCATAATAGTGTTGCATATAGTCTCTGTGAGCTCAAGTTGACCCCTCCCAAGATTGTTAGCAAACCTACCCTAAAGAAGAAGGTTAAGGATTATGCGAAGGGTTTGATGGAGCCTCCGACCAGGAACAAAAGAGGTAAAAATGTTGTGGGTAGGGACTCTAAGGGGGATATGGTGGTCACTGCTATGGTGGTGATTGGTGGCGATACCATCATCAGAAGGTCTGGTAGGCTAGCTAAGAATATCAAGAAAGTGCAAGTTAATGACATGGATATAGAAGAGGAGCGGTTTGACAACAAAGATTGCAGGGATGAGTTCGAGGAGTTTGGGGATGAGGAGGAGGAGTACATTGTAGGGCCCCACACCTTTTCTAATATTAGAAAAGTGCATAAGGAGAACTGAACCTCCCAGTCCTTGAACCCTATAGACGTGGAGTGTGCTAATACTGTGAAGGCTACAAATTATTGGGAGGAGCTTCGTGTGTTGTAGGAAAGAATGTAAAAGATGAACAAGAAATTTAGTGGCTTGACTTATTTCACTGTCAAGCTGGTCCACTGTGTTACTAGCACCCTTTTTGTTGTGATGAAGGATGAAATGGACAAGAAGAATACTGAAGAAGGCCAAGAATGGGTTGGGGATGATGTTGTTAATCTCCTTTCTAAGAATTGGGAAAATGCCAGTTAGTCTACTATTGTTGCGTTGTAGATCTGTCTACTTTTGGTCTGCTGTGTATGGTTTTTGGCTTGGTCTTTAATGTTTTTGGACTTGATCTTTTTTGGCCCTCGTGGCTCTCCATGTAAAGGGTACAGGACCCTATAAATGTTGCTTACCATATCAAAAACATATGAATGTTGCATTGCTTTATAGTACTCTTTACAAGAAGAAATAATCAATAATTGTTACATCATTACAATAATTTCACATTTCCTCCCCTAGTACATGTGGGAAGATTACATCAGAGATACAAATGGAAATACAATCCAATATACAAATACATGATAGGATGTCTTCACAACTGGAATAGGAACTAGAATCCACAGTGCAATGATTAATCTCCATGGACACGAACATACAACAAGATTACCAAATGGAGGAAAAGCACCAACCCCCCAACCATGTGGAACCCTTAGGTCCACCCCCTATAATAGGAGATAACACAAGGTCTCACATCCAACAAACATATAGGAAAGCTATAGGCTAACATAAATAAGGGCTATACATGACTCCAACACAACACTGCTAACAACACCAACATCACTTACATCACTTCTAGAGACACTCACACATCAAAGAGGAAATGCAACTAGGGAGTGCTAGAATGAGATAGGGAGGAGTTTCATCACATAGCTCAATATAGGTTGTCTTGGTAGATATTTATAGGTCACGACCCCCATCCTGGATTATCCTGGTAGTATCTCCTAATCCTTGACCCCCGTACAAAATCATGTGGAACCAACGTACCTTTCATGAGGACAAGGCAGTTGATCTTGCCATTCCAGGCCTTCCCATCTCATCTCAAGCCTAAACGAGCCCTTGAGCCATGAGCGAGACATATCATTATCTTGATTAATGTGAATTCTACCCATCCCCCTAATTCATTATTAAGGTTATAGCTGGATTAAGAAACCCTAAAATGGGTTGTCCTAGACACCACTTTGGGTTCCGACCCCCATTGAGAGCCACTCCCCCTACTTGAAACTAGTAAGTTACCCTACACAAAGCAACGAATTATCCATCTTTCACACCTAACATAATCACATGAACAATGGTCAGGACAACATGAACCCATGTCCCAACCCATAGCCACAATTCAACCATCATGAACAAATAGTAAAACACTTAGGGTTTGCATTTCATAGAATACACATATGCATACCTTTCAATAGAATATCCTTACAAAATATCATGAATCCATACATAGATAGGAGGAAACACCCTTAGGATTTACATTTCAAATAATACACATGACCCACAACATTGCAAATCCACTTCCAAGGTTAACAATCATAAGGACCACACATACAAATATAACCCCCTCCTAGGCCTCTAGAAACTGACATACTAAACACACTTCCCAATGGCATAAAATCTTGAATATATTTTACACAGATGACATCCATCTTTTAAAATCACACTAACACTTAATCCAATAATCAAGAGACATTGTTTAATACATACGACTAATCACAACATTATAACCATGAAGACAATCCTTAAATAAGGCATTGTTTCAGCTTTCTTATCATTCACTTTAACTTAGCCACTTAGTTCAATAGATTATTGACCACAAGAAGAATGAAATTTCAAATAACTATATCATTTATAAAGCAACCACCCCTTATTGAACTAGATAATACGAAACCCTAATATCAAAATTATAACTTTAATAAAATATTGTAATAACAATATTCTAATTGATTCTTTCACATAGCAATCTTATTAAATAATTATAAAAATAATGAACATTCACTTAAACCAATTATTTAACATATAGAGTAATCTAAATAATTTAACATTTAATTAGAATAAAAAATAATCCATCCCTAATATTTTACCTTCACTTATTTTTAACATTCCCTATACTTTTACATTACACAAGATTTACCGTCAATAATTAATCTCACACTAAACTCACCTTTATCCAAATTTTCTCAAGGACACTTGGACCTAAAATTAACTATTTAAATGTAAGTGAATCTATGTGTAGCATGATTTCTAAACCTAAAAGATTTAGAAACAAATAAATGCAACTTCACAAAACCACCTCAAGATTAGCCTAAGTTGAACTTAAACAAAGAAAGATGAAACAACGAATATACCTTGTCTAAGTTGATCTTCTTGGTTGGCCCTTTGATGAAGATTTGATGTGTGCTTCTTGATGGAAAATATGATAAAAAATATGCAATGTGATCTAGGTTGGATGATGAATGCAATGAGAGATGTGGGTATTTGGATAAGCAAGTGAAAATATATGCAATGGAAGCTTAAAAAATGCAACAATGGAGGTTGAATGCAAGTATGCAAGTGTTTTAGCCTGAGAGTGTTGAATTGCTTGATGTATGTTATGAGTGAATGAATGAAAAATGAGACCAAATCCTCTTATTTTAGGGGATTATCTCTAGAGATTTGAATGGCTTGGATTTAGCCAATGTAGACAAGATGGAGGGTTGTGGTGAGATGAGGACTCACAAGCCCTCACATCTTGCCATGTGGAAATGAGATGGTAAAAAGGACATGTGAGGTGGAGAAAGGACATGTGAGGTGGAGGTACTTGCAAGTACCTTGATATTAGGGGAAATTTTCCTCAAAAAGGAAGTTCTTGTCCCCATGTGGGAAGGATGGTGACAAGTGAGGAATTTTAAAATGTACTCACTAATCAACATGGGGGAGAGATAAGTTGTTGGGGGAATAAATGTGAATTTTAAATTCACATGATTGGGGAGTACCTTGGGGATAAGACAAGGTTCTGAAAAAGGAGGTCCTTGTCGCATGTGAGTGATGTGACTTGTGAGAGAATTTTGAATTTTCCAACAACCTTCATTGGGAAGAGGGAGCATTGAATGAATAAATGTGAATTTTTAATTCACATGGTGAAGAGGTCAAGGTCAAATAAAGAAAGTACTTATGAAAGGTTGAATTGGATGACATACCAAAAATGACATGTGATTAAATTAAGGTTGTGCAAACAGGTGATTAAGAAAACTAATGAAGGATTAGAGATAAGTGGCCAAATATGGAGGATGTGACACTAATCCTGATTAAGGGTGTGCACATTCTAATCATGAATTAATTAAACTAATCTAGATTAGAAGAAGATTATAGAGGATGTGACAAGGAGAGAGAAAAGAGGGAATTTAAAATTGATTTAAATTCTAAAAGGTTAAATGACTAAATTAAATAAATTATATATTTATTTAATTTAGAGGGGAAAGGATAAAAGGTAAAGTATTTAATTTTTAAACTAAATACTTTAGAAACCTTAGGAAAAAGGTGAAATATTAATTAAATAAATCATTTAATTAATATCGATGAAATAGATGAATAAAGGAGACAAATTTGACTATATGGGAGTGGTCAAATTTGGATGTCTACATTTTGTCCCTCTTTGAAATATTGTTAGAATAATAGTGTTTTGAAGACAAATAAAATGCAAATGACTCTATATAGGAAGTGACTAGAAAATGATGTCCTAGCATGGAAGAAGTTGTGTGAGCTTCCCAATGGTGGGAAATGTAGGGAGATGCTCTGGTCTTGCTTGGAAGTGACTATGATAGAGGAATGGGGAAAAAATGGTAGGGTATGCCCTATTGAGAGGGGAGTTGGGGAAGAAAAAGGGGCCCCAGGTGACTTCTCGATATGAGGAAATGAAGGGTACCATTGGATAGAGTGCAAAAAATCATGAAGATTGGATTTTGAACAGTGTCAAATGGTGGCCATGTGAAGTTAGAGGATTAGTTGAATTTAAAGAGGTTTAAATAAAGGGTAAAAATACCCTTAACATAAAAAAGTTAAAAAAGGAGGGAAATGTTATATATAGTAATTTTACAAATTACTATTCCTCATTTGCACACCTGGCCGTTGAGTGAGAGAGAGAGAAGAGGAGAAGGAGACAAAGATGCCAGAGGACTACGATGATGACATCATCCACTGAGGGGATGAGGTACAATGGTTCTTCTACGAGTACACGGTCCCACGTTAGGTCCAAAACCTTTTTTATGATTTTAAGCATTTTTTGGTGTATTTTTGTATTTTTATGTAATTTAAAAACATGGGTTTTGGGATTGGGGTAGATTAGTGAAATGGGTAGGGGCGAAATTATGATTTCACCCATTGGGTAGGTAGAATTTCCTATTAGAGGCGGTGGGAAAGGAGGGAATATTTTCCCAATTAGTGGGTAAATGAGCCCAGAAAATTATTAAAAAGGTGCCTAAAAAGGGTAGGGGGCATGAGGGAAGGGCGGACTTGCCCTGGGATCGCGAAAATCTGCCCAAAAAGAAAGTTAGTGGGGAAGGGGTGACCATGCCCATGAGAAGGACAACCCCGCCCGGAAGAAGGGTGACCCTACCTAGGATAGGGGTGATTCCACCTTGGGGCATGGCTGCCTATCCGAGGGCAGGCTTGCCCACATTCTAGGTGGGCTTTCCCATTCAGCGGGTGGGATCGCTCGTCAAGTCGGGCGGGCTCACACATCCTGTCGGGCTGGCTCACCCGTTGTCCGGGAGGGCGCGCCTGTAGATGAGCTCACTTGTCCACTAGGCGGGATCGCCTATCCATCGGGCGAGATCGCCCATCTAGGCAGGATCACCCAAGGATAGGTGGGATCACCTATCTTGAGGGTGGGATCACCCAAGGAGTGGGAAAAAGGAAGAAAAGGGAAAGCATACCCATAAAATGGGAAAGGAAAATGAAAAATAAGACAAATTGGGAAAATTGGGGAAATTTTTCCAAAAGGGGAAGGAAAAATTAGTGAGAAGATAACCCAGGGCTAGGAAATGGAAAAGTGGGAGAGATGAGGAAAAGGATGAGATGATTGACATGTTGTGTGGTGTGGATGCAATGGTTCAAGAGCCTACAGATGCGCAAGAGGCGATCGAAGGTGCTGGAGGCGACAATAGTAGTTATGAACAAAGAGGACAAAGAGGATTTGTCATGAGCATGGTTGTTGCATATGCAAGGATATTCGACTAGTAGAGCACATTGGGTGATGCTGACAACCCTTATAGAGCGATGGAGCTCTGAGACTTCGACATTCTACCTCCCAACAGGGGAGATGACCGTCACTCTGGAGGACATGTGGAGGATTCTATGGCTATCTATAGTAGGCCACCTAGTGAGCGTGATGAGATCAGAGGGTGAGACACTGGATTAGACCATATGAGTCCTTTCTGGGCGAGAGGACTTACCGGTGCAAAGAAAGGGGTTGGATGTGGACAAATGCTTAACATTGGGAGTACCACTTCTACCACTATACCTGTGTAAATTGATTAGTGGCCTACTAATACTAGACAAGAGTGGGCACTTCTACAACCTTAGCTACATGGAGGTGATTCGACATATTATGGAGGGGAGAGAGGGGGAGTTTGCATGGGGTCCATGCATGTTGGTACAACTATACAAAGATATGCACATTGTGTGCTATTAAGGGGAACTCAACATTACATAGGTGATGTTGTTATAGGTATGGGCCTAGGAGCACATTAGTGTGGCCAGGCCAAGAGTGGTGACAACAAGATTGCAAGATATGATGTTACCAGTGGCATATTGGTATGGGGCAGAGTATGGCTGGGTGTGGCATTATAAGGGCTTCAGTGACCTGGATGGATGGAGGACACTAGATGATCTACAGGAGGAGCATATAGTGTGGAGGTTGTACATTAAAGGGTGGTTCTTTGGATGGAGGAGAGAGGAGGAGAGACATAGAGGCTATTTCTACATTGCTATCTAGTCGGGAGAGAGCAACGTATAGTGGAGGCACACAGGCCAGACTAGGTGACGAGACAGTTTGGGCTTCCACAAGACATTCCCTGTGGTCTAGAGTGATTCAGACAGATCTTGCGAGAGCAACCATGGGGGGAGCTTATTACAACTAGGTTTGCGAGAGAGCATTGGGAGATGCTCCAGTAGGTACCCTACTTGGATAGGAGTAGGGGGAGAGAAGATGCGTGAGTGACAGTCATATTCTCTGCTTGGTAAGTCTGTCACTAATCCATATGGATTACACCAGAGGAGCCGATTACAGAGGCACTTGGCTTTTGGGTAGAGGATGAGCTGAGACTGGTAGGATAGAGTAGAGGGAGGAGAGGATAGTAGAGGAGAGGGTAGGAGGTTGTTGGGCCAGGAGGTCAGTAGGGGAGAGGATAGGGAGAGGCTGAGGTAGGAGATTAGCAGGGGAGAGGATAGGGGGAGGCTGAGGTAGGAGGTGAAAGGAGGGTGAGGAGGAGGGGGAGACAAGAGAGGAGATCCCAGGAGAAGGTCAAGGTAGAGGAGGAGAGAGATGAGGTAGAGGTGGAGGTGATGGATGAGAGAGGTGAGCTAGAGGTGAGGTGATGGATGTAGACATTCATGATATTACCCCATTGGCCAGGGTACCACCTATAGTAGAGCATCTGGCTATACTATAGGGGGGTTGTGCCAAGACTACAAATTGCCGTGCAGAGATTAAGGGATGTAGAGGCTACGAGGTGTAGATTGGAGGCTGAGGTGAGCATGTTATGAGTAGAGGTGGCCAGGGTGTGGGTAGAGGGGCAGGGGGACTACAAGATCCTAACAGACAAGGCATCATGACACATGGAGGAGATATAGGTAGAGAGGGATGGCTTGCAGGCCAAGGTGAGCTAGCTACGAGTAGAGGTGTCCAAAGAGCATGAGGAGGGGGTGACGGTGAGATGGGAGTGAGATAGGCTAGAGGAAGTGGTGACTATACTAAAGGTGAGGGGACAATGAGAGCCCATAGGAGTGAAAAACTAGGTATTGGTAGAGACCTTGGCAGAGGTAGAGAAGGACCTGGATGATTTGAGGAGATAGGTGGAGGGGCTACTAAGAGGTAGGACTGAGCTGAGATCGGTGACAAAGTCAAGGTAGCAAATCAGATAGTGGGGGACATGGGGTTGATGCAGGGGAGAGAGGAGGCTATGAGGGCCCAAGTCCAAACCTTGTAGATAGAGAGGGATGCATAATAGACATAGGTGTAGATCCTATAGGGTGAGAGGGATGCGGTAGTGGTGTGGGTATAGGTTGTGGAGAGAGAGAGATGCAACAAAGGGCGAGGGTGGTGAGACAGGGGCAGAGGTGTAGAGATTGCACGCATAGGTACATGCTATGCAGGATGAGAAGGATAGGGATATAGAGCAGGTATCTCGAATTGGAGCAGAAATTGACCAACTATGGTTGGTACAAGATGCATGGGCATAGGAGAGGAAATCCATATGTGGATTTTGAGATAGGTACAAGGTGGAGTACGATTTAGCTAGATATCAAGCAGCTGAGAGGGATGAGTTCATGTGAGAGGCCAGCTACTATATGGTGGCCTACTTTACACAAGTGTTGGATTAGACATAGTGGGTACCTACCTACATCCAAGCAAGGCCACAAATGCTACAACCATCCCAGTCAACAGGGACACATACCTGTGGATACAATAGCTATAGAGAGACCCCTCCATGTAGAGGGGGAGTTCCAATCTCACCATAGAGGTCAAATGTGGATAACTCACAGTAGAGAGGATAGAGGACAGGTGATAGGATACCAATTTTTGATAGGTGCAAGATGGGTGTACAGTATAGAGCAACATAGATCAAAGATGATTCAGATCCTTGTACTTGTACTTTATTTGATGATTACAAATGTATATAATGGACATATATTTTGATTTTATGTTAGACATTATTATGGATCATGTGATAGACATTGTATTTTGATTTTTATATGATTTGTGAACCCTTATTGACACTATGTTATGTGTATATGATGGATAATTTATTTATGCATATGTGTAGGGTAATGTGTTAATGATACATGTATGTAATGTGTACATGAATGATATGTATGATGGCTAATGTTTATGATGTAGGATGTGATTGATGATTTATGACTTTATATGCTATAAATATGGATCTAAAAATTTGTGATGCAGGTGGCAATCTATGTAATGTGTTAATGATATAGATTAATATGGAAATGAATCGATAATAAAATGAATCTAAGATGCTTAGAATAACCAAATATAATTAATCCAAACAGCTTAAAATAATTATGAAATGATAATGCACATAGTAAGTGTAGACATCCAAATTTGGACACTTAATTTATCCAAATTCATCACTTTTCATCTAAACATCCTCTTATCCAAGTTAATTAAGTAATATTACTATTATTTAATTAATATCTTTAATTCTGCCAAATCCCTAAGGTATTTAATTAATAATTAAATACCTTACCCTCTTTAATCCTCTTTTCATCAAATAAATTAAATAAATATTACATTTCTTTAATTCCTCACATGTCATTTTCATCTAATCCTAATCCATTTCCTAATCTTTTCATTAAGGATGTGCACATGCCTAACCCTTGATTAGGATGTGTCACATCCTCCAACTTTTGCAAGTTGGCTTTTAATCCTAATTAACCCCTAATTATCCTCTAATTACTGATTAATTAAGCCTAATCATTCTCCAAGGAATTTTTAATTCCTTTTTATTCTTCCTAGATTCCCCTCTTTTATATGTGAATTTTTAATTCACATTCCATCCTTCCAAGGCTTCTAGAACATTGGACTTGTCACAATCTCCACATGTGACCAACCTTGGACTTGTCACAATCTCCACATGTGACCAAGTCCACCTTTTTGGAGCCCACCTTTTATCCTTTAGACTTTCCTAAGAATGTGAATTTTTAATTCATACTTATTTCCCCAACCACCTTTCCTTTTCCCATGTAGACTTTTGAGAAATTCTAAAATTCCTCAAATGTCCCTTTCACTCCCACTTGGGGACAAGAAATCTCTTTTTGTGGAAATCTTCTCACTCCCCAAGGTGCATGTCCTTTTTCCACCTAATGTACCTTCTTGACAACTCATCTCCACATCTTATCCCCTTGGCCACTTCACCCTCCACATGTCAAGATGTGAGGGCTTGTGGGTTCTCAACCCACTATAGCCCTTCATCTTGGCCTTATTGGATCAATCTTGACCGTTGAATTCTCTAGAGAATTCAAATTCTCCTATAAATACACCCTCCTCAAGGGCATTTACAACACTTTGAATTTTGATAACTACATGCTGTCCATTTGAATCCTCAAGCCTTTTCAATCATTTAACCATCTTTGTTAATCATTTGCACCTACAATCTTGCATTTAGACATTCAAACAATCATCTAAGGAGCACACAAACAATCCAAGCAAGGGCCAATCAAAGAGGTATCAACAAGGGAGGTAAAAGTGTTTGTGTTTTATGTTATTTGCATTCCTTTTCGTTGTATCACTCTTTCGGCTAATCTTGAGGTGTCCTTGGTATTTTGTTTTTCATATTCTTAGTTGTTTTACACATTTAGAGCAATAAAAATATCAGGGTATATATTTCTGGCACGCCCGGTGGGACCCACAAACAGGTCTTGCATTTAACATCCCTTTTGGATTAAGTATTTTACAGGAAAAGTTTGCAGAAAGGCGGCAGCGCCCTCTGCTTTATCGCAGAAAGGTGGCAGCGCCCCCGCAGAAAGGTGGCAGCGCCCTCTTGGCCACTACAAAAAGGCGGTAGCGCCCCACATTTGAAAGTTGTATTCCTTCTAACACATTTACTGTGATTAGGGACATATTTAGAGGGCTTTGCTAACACTTTTTTTGCAGTGGGAGGGGCACAACTTTCCCTTTTTCTTTAAAATCTAACAAAGTTTACCACATAAAGGTGGCAGTGCCCTCGCAGAAAGGTGGCAGCGCCCCCGCAGAAAAGTGGCAGTGCCCTCGCAGAAAGGCAACAACGCCCTCGCAGAAAGGCGACAGCGCCCCGAAACAGCACAGTTTGGAAGGTAAAATAGTCATTTTGGCTTCGTTTTTGCTCCCGTTTTTTGCTGTTTTCAAGTAATAACTCTCTAACATTGTTTTGGCAAGGATATTGGTATTTTTTGCTAACGTTTTGTAGTGTCTTAGGGCATAATTGATCAAGGACGAAGAAGAAGACAGCTAACATTTGCTTGCAAGACCGTCTATTTGATCAGATTTTCAAAAATTATCCTTGTTGTTTTGGAACATAGTCTAATTAGGGGGAATAAACTTCATTGCTTGCTGTAATTGTTTGTTCTTGTGTCACCCAAGGGGGCATTAATTTGTTTTCGCTTTCCCCTTGCACTTCGTGTGAGCCTGGGGAGTAGTTGGAAACGGTTAGTGTCTTCTTTTTAGTGGGACTTGCTTGGGGATTTCATCACCCCAAGGGACGATTCCAACCACGCGTACCGGCGGGGTATATAAAGGGGGGAGAACGAAAGTTGTACCCTAATCCAGTCACGTCGTAATTGGCGGAGCATCGAAGCTAGGGTGATACCTAGATAGATGTGAAGAGTTGGTCCGAGCCTTTCAGTATCTCGCTAGGGTTCTCGACTCACGCTTGTGACGGACTGGTGTTCACGGTTGTGCCTCATGTACCGAGAGTATATCGAGGACTCCCTAGAAACCTTGTGCATCCTAGATTAAGACTTTGCCTTGCCATACCCTTAATATTAATCATAGGATTGTGCTTGCTTGAAGTGTTTTCTGTGAAAAATCTGTGAAATCTTTGATACTTTGGCCTTACTTTATCATTTTGCGTCCTTGCCATAGCCTTTACCATCAAGACCAAGCTCTGTCCTACTGCAAAAAGGCGGAAGCGCCCCTGTTTCTACTGCAGAAAGGCGGAAGCACCCCTGATTTTGCTCCAGCAAAAGCGCCTTGATTTTCGCGTAAATCTGCCTTTGCTGTAAGCCAGATTACAGATTGTAAATGTCGATTTTCTTTGTAAGCATGCGATTTTCTTTGTAAATGCCTATTTTTTGTTATGGCAGCCCGATTTACCTGGCATCGCGTACAATTTTGCTGTAAGCGCCTTGATTTTGCTGTGATGCCACCGGTTACTGCTTTCTGGCAATACGGTTACTGGCGTAAGCATGCGGATTTTGCTGCAAATGCCGGTTCCTGTTTGCCGAATGCCTAATTTTGATTCATCCATTCCCTTCTGTATTTTCTTCCTTCCACCCCTTCATTCCTTCCTTCCTTCCTCCTTCCTTCCTTCCTTCCATTCCTTCCATTCCTTCCTTCCATTCCATTCCATCCTTCATTCCATCCCTTCATCTCCCCCTGATTTTCATCTATGCCCCTGATTTTCATCCTCACCTTCAATTTTGATTGTCTCATGCTGATTTTTCACTTTCTGAAGCTGACTCTGACTCGATTCTTCGCAGAGGCGGCTCACGCCCCCTTCTGGAATCTTTGACCGCCCTTCTTCCGGGCCATCATTTACAAGCGGTATATTGAATCAGCTTAGTCCAAAAACCAAAGTTGCTTAGTTTTATAAGCTCTATCTAGTGGTACCTTCCATTTACTCCTATCAAGAATTTGACCATCTCAGGGCGGCCACGCCCCGCATTGCAGGGTGGACATGCCCCTAACTTCCCGGGACTGTCATTTACAAACCGTACATCGAATCAACTTTGTTTAAAAACCAAAATTTCTCAATTTTTTGAGATCTATCTAGTGGTACCTTTTATTTCTTCCTATCTAATCAAACCAATCCATTCCTCTGATCATCTAATCAATCCAAGCACACCAATCCTATCAAGTTTATCCAATCACAATTATTCAATCAACATCATCTAATCATTTGATCCTATCCAATCAAATTGATCTAGTACTTTAATCAAATTCATCAAATCATCTACCCGATCCAATCATCCATTTACCGAATCCCATCAAAATCAATCCCACCCAATCATCCTAATCTGAGATTTTGTCTAATCCTGATCTGAGCTTGACCAAAATCCCAATTTGAGCTTTAATCTGTTCCCATCCAAAATCTTGTATCCATCCTCTTTATCCTGTCATCATCATGAATCCTTACCCTCCATCAATAGTAGTGAAGGGAAACCCTAATTACGTTGACGATGATAATGAAAGTCTTGTCGATCAAGAGGTATATGACATAGATCCCCTTGACACTATCATCTCTAGTAAGCTTTCTCCACCCACTTTCCAAAATCCAATTAAGCCTAATCATGTTCCTTATGCTACCTTTGACAAGGGGTATCCAGTACCTTCCCCTTCCCCATCTACATCATCCTCTTATTCAACATCCACATCCTCTTATCCTCATCTTCCATCACAATATTCCTATTACAATTCCCCATACATGACCCCCTATCCTAATCCTCTTTTCCAGTCTGTCCATACTAATCTTACATCCACACCCTTTTACCTTAATCCCACATCCATGTCTCCTTATCCTAATCCATCATCCCAATACCTTTATTATAATCCATCCCCCACATCCTCTTGTCCCACTACACCACCTATATCCTCTTGTCCTAATCCACAATTCATGTCCCCCTATCTTAATTCACCACTCCAATATCCTTACCTTAACCCTCCATCCAATCATAGTCCCCCATCTACTCCTAGCCCTCCATCCAATCCTAGTCCTCCATTTACTCCTAGTCCTCCATCCAATCCCATTCATCCATATACTCCTAGTCCTCCATCCAATCCTAATCCCCCATCTACTCATAGTCCTACATTCAATCCCATTCCTCCATCTAACCCTGGTCCACCAATCCATAATCCCTCCATTTCTACCACCCCAGCCAAGCCAACCATATGCAAGTCTCTCATTTTAGAAGTTCTCCAAGGACTCATTACAAAGAAGCCATCCCCAACTCCACATCTTTAAGTCATGGAACCATGCCATCCCAATTCATCATCCATGGTCACTAGTGATGAGACCTTTCTCCACACCACACCTATCATTGTTGTTACCACCCCTAGCACTGATCAAACCATTGAAACCATTGAACCCACATCTCCTACTATGAGAACCACTGAACCCATCAAAGACACCCAAGTCCAATCCACTCCCTCTACTCCTAGAACTACCAAATCCATCGAAGACACCCAATTCCAATCCACTCCCTCTACTCCTAGAACTACCAAATCCATCGAAGACACCCAATTCCAATCCACTCCCTCCACTCCTAGATCCACCCAATCCATCGAAGACACCCAAATCCAATCCACTCCTCCCACTCCTAGTAGCACCAAAGCCCATTCCAATGAACCTCATAAATCTTCCATCCCTCCATCTTCCCTACTTGAAGAGTCCCAACAAGACTCCATTATCATGCCTCCCGCACATGATGAGTCACGCCAAGAGTCTAATCCAAAGCATGCCAGCATATCCCCTTCTCCAAATCAAGATCCTACCATCCCATCTAGTCCACCTCAAGATCACAGTCCCCCGTCCATTCCATCCCATGATCCCCTTGTCATTCAAGCTTCCACTACTCCATCTCCATCTCCATCGCATGAGCCTACTACCACAAATCTAGATCCTATCATGGCCCCTACTCCCTCTCCTAATGTTGCTATCCCATCATCTCCTTCTCATGATCC
>VDFB02000363.1:24924372-24979231 GCA_007258455.2 Sequoia sempervirens
TTCTCTTAGAGGGGATTTCATGTGACTGGCTAAAGCTCACCATCTTTGAAGATACCTCATAAAGGTTTCTCCCTCATGCTAATTTTCCTTCAGGAGATCTATCGTATCAATATCCTTCTCCAAATTAAAGGAGAAGTGGGAGACAAACTCTTCTAAAAGTTGTGCAAAGGATTTGATAGATCCTTTCTCAAGATGTATAAACCAATCAAGGGCCATCCCCTATAAACTCCTAGGAAACAATCTCATGAGGTAATTGTCATTATGCATGACTTCTTGATAGTGGGCATAAAACTCTTGAAGGTGAGCTTTGGGGTATTTTGTTCCTTTGTATTTATCAAATTTTGGTATTTTGAAATTCTTCGAGAAAGGAACCAATGAAATAGAGGGATCAAACAGATAAGGACAAATTTCCTCAAACTTGAATGATTGTTTGCTGATCCCTGCTTGCAAGTCTTTCAATGCAATTTTGACTTCTAAATCTTTATTGATAGGAACTATGGGAGTTAGATTAGATGGACTAGGCTCATTGTATGGAGGATATTGTTGACATGATGAGGACAGTGCAAAAGTAGCTTGATCGTAGGCTGGTGTAGGTGTATATGGAGGTGTTTGTTGGTATTGATTGGCGAATGTGGATTGTGGTTGCAGATTGATGTAAGGTGGATAAGAGGATGACAAATTTTGATATGAAGTGGATGGAGCACCCTATTGATATTGCATAGGAGCATGATAGTATGATGATGTGGAAGCCCCTTGTTGATATGGTGGTGGTTTCTGATAGTAGGATGTGGGTGAAGCACCCTATTGGTAAGGTGGTTGTTGTTGTGTGTAGGATGTGGATGAAGCACCTTGTTGGTATGAGGGCTGATGCTAAGCGTAGTATGGATTGGATTGGTAATCGTACGCAACATTGGGTTGTTGTGTAGTAAACTAAGGTGGTTGTGGATTAGATGTTTGTTGGTAGGGATTCAAATGTGATGATGGGGGATTGGTGTAAAGTGGCAGTTGGGACTGCGGTGGATTTTGAGAGGCCACATGGATATTTGGATTAGGATTGGATGTAGCAGCATAAGTGGTGTACATGCTGGATGGATGGTAGAGATATTGTGTGAGAGGATTGTGTTGTGTTTGCGTAGGAATGTGCGTATGTTGGGGTGGCAATTGCTGTTGTGGTGGCTATTGATAAGATGGATGAGATGAGATGTGATATTGCTATAGAATTGCTGCAGAGTCATTGCAGGGCGGTTGTAGAGGCTAGGGTAAACCCACAATAGTGGGTTACAATTTTTTGAACGAAGAATAATTATAAATTCTCATCAAAAAAATTAAAATGGTTTACCCCTTCTAATGAAGGGGGTTCAAATGAACCAACCCCCTTCTAATGAACCCCCCCTTCTAATGAACCCTCCCCCTTTCTAATGAACCCCCTCCCTTCTAATGAACCCCCTTTTGCACCATATAAGGGGGGTTCGAATGAACCCCCCTTCTAATGAACCCCCTTTTTTCACCTTCCCCTCCACCATTTCAAAATTTATACATTTTTTTGACTATCGAAGCTTGAGAAGGAGGTGCAAATGGAGTCAACTTGATAAACCAAGTTGAATGATTGTAGTGATCAAAACATTCTTTCCAACAACTATAAATTTAATATGTATATTTTTTATTTTATATTTTATTTTTTAGTTTTACTGTACATAGGTTTTTCACCGAACGTCAAGTTCGATGAAAAATCATCGTGGAAAAATAGTAAATTTGAGGAAAAAAAATTTAAAAAATATATATCCAATAGGTATTGATGTCCTTGTTCTAACAAAAAAAGAAAATTTTAATTTCAATACATACCAAAAAAGTTATGCAAGCCGAAGTGCACCTATGTCTAAATTATAAATGTTTTGACTTCAAAACTTAATTAAAAGAAAAATATTCAACAAAATGCTATGAAACAAAATGAAAGCCCTAGATACTTGTGTTACCAACCTAAATTCAAAAGAATTAGAGTTTTATCCTTTGTAGAAAAAAATTTATGCGAGCCGAAGTACACACCAATTTTTAAAAATGTTGTTTACTATTAAAAACTAGTTATCAAGGGAGACGCAAAAAAATTTACAATTTAATTTCAATTTTTTTTAAAAAAAATACATTTAAAATCTATAGGCAAAATCTCACAAATCACTAGTTTACATCATTTTCAAATTCCTAATAGTTTACCTACTATAAGTGTCAGAAAGTGAAGTTTTATCTGAAAATGTTGATTCCAATGTCAAGTTTGGCAAAAAAGTGTAACCCATTATTGTGGGATGACCCGCTATGATGTGGCTTGCGTCACTTGGTGTGGGGGTTGCATAGGAGCAGTAGTGTGTTGTTGAGGGATTGGAATGTTGTGTTGTGGAATTGTAACGCTCTGCTGGGGGATTGTGACATTTTTCTACAGAGGTTGCTGATGGGGTGGAGGTTGTTGATGAGGTGGTTGAGATGAGATAGTAGCAACAACATGTTGTGGCGGTGCTTGCAAGGGAATAGTAGTGTGTTGCGGCAGTGCTTGCAACACAATGGAGTGATGAGGATTAATGGGAGGCTGCTAGAATGTAGGAAAATTACTTTGAGGTGGCGGTGGTAGATTGCCAGTGGGTTCAAGCCTTGGAGGTGGCATCAATGCAAGTACAGGAGTGCCCCCAGTGCTGATGGGTGGTTGACCAGGATGCTAAGGCAGGAGTGGTCGAGTAGAAAAAATATTTTGTGGCATGCCATAGGGATAGGGGTTGTTAGGATCAAGTGGTGCCATAGAGGCCGCGACTAGGAGGTGAGGATAACTTACAACTTGATGTATCACAACATTTCTGAACTCAGGATGATACCAATTATCTATAGGTGCACCTTCAGGGACATACAAATTTCCTAGAACAATCTATGAAGTCTGCGGATCTTGAGGTGCAGGAAGAGATTGGATGCCGGTATACTGTGGCATATCAAAATCAGGTGGTGGTTTGACTCCTTTCATGATTAGAGTAGCAAGAATCTTATCCCCACGCTCATTGAGGAGGCAATCCATTATTTGAACATTAGCAGGAAATCTTGCTAAGGTATTCATCAACTGTAACTTTAGGCTAATTGACCATGTTCTCGTCTTTGGGCATTGAGGTGTTTTAAATGTTAGTATTGGACTGTGACGAAGCATTGCTATTGTGATTTTGAGGGATATTTGCAACCTTGTTGGGATCTTGTGGGATATTCAGCTGGGAACCCTGGGTTTGTTGTTCTGCCATTTGTTTCTTAGCTTGTGATTGGGTTTGAACGAGCATGAAATTGCAAAGATACTAGGTGAACTAAGATGAGGCTAGACTTTACGATGCAATGCAGAAATGACCTAAACGATGATTGAATGATTGATTATGCTAGATAATGGATCAGTTGATGGGATGATTGGATAGGGATGTGATTGGATTAGATTGGACTAGATTGATTGATGAAACGATTGATAGGATTGGATGATGGATGATGATGGAAGGGATTCTAAACCAAGTTTAGAAATCACCCTAGGTGACTTGAGGTGCTGATTGATCGGTTTAAAGGACATATAGATGATTACGACACCGAATCGAACTTGAGATGGAAGTATATTGATTGGGTCAAATGAGGATGACTAACTTAGGACGGATGGAGATATTAAGTAGATGTTGAAGGATGATGATCAGTTTAAGACACCTAATCCAATTTGGATAATAACTTTAAATGAAGTTCAAGAGATTTGGATTAAGAAAGTGATGAGGGATATGTAACCTAGAGATGATTTTGGATGTTCCTATATGATTCATATGATAAATGGATGACCTTTGGAAAATGCAGATGGAATAAAGTGAGGATTATGAGTGCACGAAAGGTGCAAACGGCTTGGAAAACAACAAGCTTTTTAGGAACCCAACAAATTAACTTTCTGGAAAAAGATCAGACTTGTCTAAATAGGTGTAGAATCACCCAACTAGGTGAAAAGATCACACAAATAGGGGGGAAAGGTTTCCCAACTTGGGGGTAGGGTCGCCCAACTAGGGATGCAAGGTCATCCAACTTGGATGCAAGGTTTCCCAACTAGGGTGCAGGGTCACCTAATTAGGATGCAAGGTTGCCTAATTGGGATGCAAGGTTGCCCAACTCAAGTGCAAGGTTTCCCATCTTGGATGCAAGGTTTCCCAACTAGGGTGTAGGGTTGCCTAACTAGGGTGAAGGGTCACCTAATTGGGATGCAAGATCTCCCAACTCAACTGCAATGTCACCCAACTCAAGTGTAGGGTTGCCTAAGTCAAGTGCAAGGTCGTCTAAGTCAAGTGCAAGGTTGCCCAATTCAAGTGCAAGGTTACCTACCTTAAGTACAAGGTTGCCTAACTAGGGAATAGGGTCACCCAAATAGGGGCCAAGGTCACCTAACTTGGGGAAAGGTCACCTAACTTGGAGGCAAGGTCACCTAACTTAGGGTCAAGGTTGCCTAACTCAGAGTCAAGGTCACCCAACTAAGCTTTTAGACTTGTCCAAATCAGAAAAGGGTCAAATGAACTATTTGAATGGGTAAACAGACCTTCAGAACGGGCGAACGAACTATCATAACGGGAAAATAGGGTATCAGAATGGGAAAACAGACTATTAGAACAGGGAAATAGACTATTGAAGCTGACAAAAAGACACTCAGAATGGGAAAACAAACCTTTAGAATTGGAAAATAGACACTTGGAATGGTAAAACAGATGCTCAAAACAGGAAAACAGACGCTTAGAATGGCGAAACAAAGACTCGAAATGACTAAATGGAAGGCAGGATTGGCTGTTCAGAGTGAAAAATCACCCAACTATGGACTGAGATTGCCCAACTGAGAGACATAATTTCCCCTTTCACTGAAACAGGTGAATGTGATGGGCTGCTTGATTGACAAAATGACTTAGAGAAAAGGAAGAATTGCCCCTCTAGAGGTTAGGGTCACCTATCTTAGTGGAAGAATCACCCCTATTGAGGGCAAGGTCACCTATTCAGTGAAGGATGGGCAGTTTTGATAGGAACAAACTGTGAAATGACTCAAACAAAAGGCATGGTTGCCCTTGTGGACAACAGGGTTGCCCCTGTTAGAGGAAGAATCACCCTTGTTAAGGGAAAGGTCACCCCTGTTAGTTGACCTTGAATTAACTTGGATAAAAATGGCTATGGAAAAGGATAGAAAACACAACAAATAGCAAGCATAAGGAAAAGGTTGACTCGACTAATAAGACATGCACTGGTTTTGCACATAAAAGATAGTGCAATCAACATAATCCTAAGATTAGTAAGATGGGTATGGCCAATACAGTCCTCTAACTAGGCTGAACAAGGAAAGCTAGGGAGTCCTTTATATACACACAATACATGAGGCACAACCATGAACACCATCTCGTCATAGGTGTGAGTCAGAAGCCCCATCAAGGTATTGGAAACTTGGACCAACTCTTCACATCTTATCTAGGTATCACCCTAGCTTTGACACTTCGCCAGACACGATGTGACTGAATTGGGGTACAACTTTGGCTCTCCCCCTTTATATACCTTTCCAGTACACATGGTTGGGATCGTCTCTTGGGGTGATGAAATCCCCAAGTAGGTCCTGCTAAAAGAAGACTCTAAACATTTTCAGCTAGTCCCTAGGCTCACACAAAGTGCAAGAGGAAAGCTTGAATGATCTAGTGCCTCCTAGGTAACACAAAGGACTAAGTGAGCTATGATTTATTTTCACCCAAGATCGCCAAATGGCACAAGGGGATTGGATACGTCAATAGCCCAATTTCAAACACAACACACAAGTATATTGACTCCCCCTAATTAGACCTATGTGCCTAACTAGTATGAAAACAAAAAGCAAACAAGTTAGCTAATAATCTTGGCATGTTTGTCTTGCAACAAATATGTTAGTAGTTTAGCCTCCAATCTTGGGAAAACATGAAATGGTTGCACAAACGTTAGTAAAAACAATCACATTCACCAAAAAAATAGGTTAGGAGGTCAATACTAAAGAAAACGACAAGAAACAAACTCTGGAAATGAACTTCAAGTTACTATTTTTATCTCAGAGTCACCTCTATCTGGGGTAGAATTGCCCCTATTGAGGGAAAGGTCACCCCTGTTAGAGTCAGAATCACCCGTATTGAGGGAAAGGTCACCTATCTTAAGGGAAAAATTGCTTGTTTGTCAGAAGAAGATTCACCCAACTCAGTAGTAGGGTCGCCTATTCAAGAAACAAGGAGTAGATTTGCCCCTATTTCACAGATGGGGGATTTTGCAAGGTCAAAATCGCCTCTATTGAGGGTAAGGTCACCCCTATTGAGGGAAAGGTTTCCCCTACCAGTTGTGGAGTTGCCTCTGTGTAACCTAAACTTGCAAAAATTCAAACAACAAAAAATGTGAAAGTACTAGACCCGTTTGTGGGTCCCACCGGGTGTTCTAGAAATGTGTGCAGCGTGATTTCAAAACCTAAAAGATGCAAAACAAATAAATGCAAAGGATAAATAACACAACACCACCTCAAGATTAGCCTAAGTTGAACTTAAACAAAGAAAGATGAAACAACAAATATACCTTGTCTAAGTTGATCTTCTTGGTTGTCCCTTTGATGAAGATTTGATGTGTGCTCCTTGATGGAAAATATGATAAAAAAATATGCAAAGTGATCTAGGTTGGATGATGAATGCAATGAGAGATTTGGTTATTTGGATAAACAAGTAAAAATGCATGCAATGGTCGAAGCTTCAAAAATGCAACAATGGAGGTTGAATGCAAGTATGCAAGTGTTTTAGCTTGAGAGTTTTGAATTGATTGAATGTATGTTATGAGTGAATGAATGAAAAATGAGACCAAATCCTCTTATTTTAGGGGATGATCTCTAGATATTTGAATGGCTATGATTTAGCCAACGTGGACAAGATGGAGGGTTGTGGGGAGTTGATGACTCACAAGCCCTCACATCTTGCCATGTGGAAATGAGATGGAAAAAAGGACATGTGAGGTGGAGGTACTTGCAAATACCTTGGGATTAGGGGAAGATTTCCTCAAAAATGAAGTTCTTGTCCCCATGTGGGAAGCATGGTGACAAGTGTGAAATTTTAGAAAGTCCTCACTAATCAACATTGGGGAGAGAGAAGTTTTTGGAGCAATAAATGTGAATTTTAAATTCACATGATTGGGGAGTACCTTGGGGATAAGACAAGGTCCTCAAAAATGAGGTCCTTGTCCCATGTGAGTGATGTGACTTGTGAGATAAATTAGAATTTTTCAACAACCTTCATGGGGAAGAGGGAGCATTGAATGAATAAATGTGAATTTTTAATTCACATGGGGAAGAGGTCAAGGTCAAATAAATAAAGTACTTATGAAAGGTTGACTTGGAAGACATACCATAAATGGTATGTGATTAAATTAAGGTTGTGCAAACAGGTGATTAAGAAGACTAATGAAGGATTAGAGACACATGGCCAAATATGGAGGATGTGACACTAATCCTGATTAAGGGTGCGCACATCCTAATCATGAATTAATTAAACTAATCCAAATTAGAAGAAGATTATGGAGGATGTGACAAGGAGAGAGAAAAGATGGAATTTAAAATTGATTTAAATTCTAAAAGGTTAAATGACTAAATTAAATAAATTGATATAGAGGGGAAAGGATAAAAGGTAAAGTATTTAATTGTTAAATTAAATACTTTAGAAACCTTAGGAAAAAGGTGGAATATTAATTAAATAAATTATTTAATTAATATCAATGAAATAGACGAATAAAGGAGGTGGATTTGACCATATGGGAGTGGTCAAATTTGGATGTCTACAGAATGAACCAAAACTAAGGGGGTGAATATTATAATAAAATATTTATGGAATTTTAATTTACATTTATTTATAATTAAATGTTCATATATATATATTTATAAATATTATAAACACATAAATAGATTGTTCCAATTATTTATTAAAATGTATATTACAATAACCACCATAGTAATATAAGTAAAATAATAACATGATGAAGAATAAAATGGATTAATTTCAAGAAACACAACTAATTAAAAACAACTAATTAATCAAATTGAATAAGAATAAAAGATTAACTACTTGAACTTAAAACTTATGTAATGTCGAGGGAGAAGTAACAAAAGTGATGAAGGATTGATTGCATCATCTATACAAAGGATTTGTTGACCTCGAGTTAGATTATATTCTTATCTTGAATTCAACAGTGTATATATATATATAATTAAATAGATATTACTTTAACTAATTTAACAATTCATTTGTTAGGAGGGAATACGACACTATTAATGTTTCTTTTCATCAAATACCAAGGCCACTTATTATTCTTAGTGTCAATTCAAGCAAGACATACCAAAAGACATTACACTATTTACTAAATAAATATACAATAATGGATATAAGGTATGGAGAGCAAGACTAACAACATGCTACCACACTAGAGAGAGTACTAATATAATCATATTCGTTGTCCAATCAAGAAGAATAAATTTAATCTAAATTTCACTCAGATAATAAATAGAATAAAATGATGGAAGATAAAGAGTTAATTTCATAAGCCAAACAATCTGACTTCATAATTACTAGTGTTAGCGAAACTATAGTTATAGAATATCTTGATATCAGGCCTTCTTAAACTTCATACATAAGTCCCTAGTGTTTATCTCTTCCAAACTAATTATTCGAACTGGAAAGGAAATTTACATTAACAAATATTACAAAGGATTCAGTTACCAATTACATAGTACATCTTCCACATATAAGAAAACCAATCTTTTACTATTTACCTTAATATAATATAATATATATTTATATATATAGATTTTAATTATTAATTTTATAATTAGTTTATATGCATAAACATATATATTTATATTTCTACAATCATTTATTTAAACTCACTTATACACAGATTCTACCATTAAATAAAGATTTTGTATAATTCATAAGTCCATTACAAATTTGATTGCATATAAAGCACAAGATCATGCCTATACGCAAATGTAGGTTAAGAATGAATTTGTGATTATTCCTAAAAAGGAACTAATTTGACATGAGGACACATAAAACCCATCTTAAACATGTGGCATATATATGAACATTTAATGGTAATTTATTGCAAGTAGAAGTGAATCGCTAACCATGCCTGGCTAAAGTGATAAGTAAAAGTTTAATCATGAGAAGATAGAGCCCATGAAAGGAAGATTCAAGGTGTAGATCACAATATAACAAGTGCAGTGATGGGAATTAGATAGGCATGCGGGTCAGGTTGAGAAAGGGAGACTCGCACCCATTTCATGGGAATCAAAGAATTTTAACTGTAAGCCAATGTATGGCAGATGAGAGGTGTAGTGTAGAATTGGAAAATGAAATAAAATGTAGGTCGCCAGGAGGAGGACATTATCATCAAAATTTTACAAACAGAGTGAAGATATAAAGGAGGCATCAAGGAGTGCCACATTGGTAATGAACATCCAGTATCCACGCCTTTGAATGGGGTAGTTTTGAACAAATTGGAACGAGTGTGAAGGGGATTCAGGTGCCATGATGGCATCAATGTTGAACTCAGCAGGCTGAAAGATGAGTAGGTGAAAGGGGCACACAAACAAGTCTTCACAGCATGTAACGTAGAGTGAAGAAACTGCAGAAAGTTTGAACTGAGTTATGTGAAGAGATTTAGAAGTTGGGCATTGAAAGGATTTGTTAAAAAGGTTTTAGGGCTTACCTGCAAATGAAATCGATATAGGAGGCAAACAAAATACAATGAAAAGCTAAAATAAAATGCATCAATAATGGCAATTAAAACATTACGTCCAGGATATAGGGGTTCAGCTAAGACCACCACTATATTATATATATAAATGTGAATTACATAAGGTATCCAAATACGTTTATTGGGAATTACAGAAAATGATAACCATTTATTATTTCTTTTTTTTTCTTTTATTCTAGAATAAATAATTGTCTCACTCATAGGAAGAATTAAGCAATCAAACAATCATTTATAGATAGCAGAGAGAGTGAAATCAATCCAAATAATCATACACTCAGAAAGGAAAGCTTAACAAAAGGTTGAAATCCAACCTGGATCCAATGCTTGGCAGGAACGAAATTGATGCCAAGCTCAAACTTTCACTCCAAAGCAAACTTCTCCAAATCCACCATACAAAATCCCCAAAAAACACCATTCCCAGCATAGAATAAAATTTATAGATAATTCTTTCCCCAAAAATGAATGCAATCCCCTCCTCGCAGAGTGAAAATCCCCAAAACCCAAAAACATTTACAGGAAGGAGGAAAATATCCATTGTACGGGAAATTCCAACTATCCCAACTGACTAAAGAATTGATTAAAGTTATTTTTTTTTAATTTATTAATTCGTCCTTCCTGACACAACACAATAGTTAATTTTAGATTAATTAAAAGGTTTTCATTTAAAATCATAACAATAGATATTCAATTTTACACAAACGGGTAAAACCACTTACCCACATTCGCTTACATATTATAATTAATTATATAACTCGACTTTATAATATTTTATTTATTTACCTTATTATTATTATTATTATTTATTAATTTTA
Source organism: Sequoia sempervirens (assembly GCA_007258455.2). Taxonomy (NCBI): domain Eukaryota; kingdom Viridiplantae; phylum Streptophyta; class Pinopsida; order Cupressales; family Cupressaceae; genus Sequoia; species Sequoia sempervirens. Next base: position 24,934,989 of record VDFB02000363.1, read on the forward strand.
ACATTACATTATAAATTTATTTTATTATTAACTATGATTATTTATTTATATATATTTATATATTTATTTATCAAAGCATACCTTTTACTTAGCAAATTATTTTAATGCATAAGACATCTAATCAACATTTATCAAACAATTTAAATTAAATCAAACCAAATGCCCAAATAATTACCTGACCACTGTCAAGGGTCGAAAAGAAAAACCTCAAGCAACATTGACTGACCAAACTAACATACTGACAATACTGATGATACTGACAGGGTGCCAAACCGGATACTCATCCTCTTTGAGGATGATATCTAGGGTAGGGGATCAAGTGTTATCTTCGATCAACTAATCCATTGGGTTTCAAGGAATGCTCAGACCTACCAATTTAGTTAGAGTCAATGCCTGGTACTTGCAACTTGTAGCACACAAAACGGTCATGCATATACATGTAAACAAACACACTTTGAAAGGGAATCACATTGTCACAGGTGCTCACAAGTGAGTGATACGACACTGCCCTTGCCACTCAATCACATTAGTAAGAACAACACCTAGTAATCGAGTCAACTCATAAACAATCATGATAAGATAATCACATAACAATCATGATAAAATAATCACATAATGTTGATGATATGGTTAGTCATCATAATCAATTAGATCTCCATAGTCACTTGAATAAAACCATATACTAATCATAACATGTGCATAAAATCTCAAGTAAAAAAAGAGTCATCAAAAAAATCATCATAAAAGTAAGTCTAACATCATATAGTGTATCATAATGTCTCATCATAAAAAAATCAACTGTTAGTCTATCAGGGAAATAGTATTAGAGGCACTACACAAAAGCATTCAAGAAGGCATTCAATGAAAGATTATTAAAGTTTATTGCAGCAATCAAAGATCATATCATCATGTCAAAGGTATAATGCATCATTCATGTTATTGAGCTAATATGTTGATGTAGCATTGAAGATCCAATTCAAGCATTATTTCTAACCAAGGCTTATGATCAAGATCTATATCCATTGAGGTCACTTCATGCAAGATTTCTGATTTGTACTCCAAGATTCAATTAAGGATTGGCGAGTTGTGGCATTATATTGTTCATTCATCATTCCTTTGTGCATTGTTTCATTTCAAGGTTTAATTACCAAAATAGGGTTTGACCAAGGAAAACCTCTATTCCCTAACAAAACAACAGCTTAGGTTGAAGATCAATTGGAGAAAAAAAGTTGCAAAGTTTTCGAAGTTGTCACCTTTCTTGCAAAATCATGGAAAGTCTTCTACAAAATTTATTTTTGACTTTCGGGAGTTGAACACCTAGGATCTGGGGGTGTAGACATTGAAGAACAAAACCTAGAAATTGATTTTCCAAAACCCTAGTAGGGACCCATTTGCCACTGGGCAAATGAGTCCTCAGTGAGGCCTAAAAAAACACTTTTTGCAATAGGTACACATCACTTTAAGATCTTAAAACCTACCTTTTTACTATTATATCAGGTAGCTTTATTTTTTGATGTTCATCTATGCATAATTGAATGAAATAATTAGTGAAAAGAAAGGTTAGCCATCTTGATATCATTTTGGGTTCATCTCTCTCTTTTTCCTATGTTTCATTTTGGTGAACTTGACTTCTTGAGAATTGTATTTTTCTAATTTTAGGAGTCTTTTTCATCCTAGGTTTAGACATTGCATTCATTTGCATTGAAATTGAAATAGATCTCATTTAGGGTGTCTAAGTTTGCATTCAAATTTGTATCTCATCTAGAGGTTTTCTAGGATTGCATTTTTTGCATTGTTTAAATATGAAAAGAACAAAAAAATCAATCATATTGCATATCATTTAGATCATATAACTTTGCATTTGAAAATTGAAAAGAAAATTTCATATCAAATTAGGTCTTTTAGTTTATCATTTTTTCACATTTTCAACTTGCGTTTCACATTGTATTTACAAAAAATTACACCTGAAACTTACTGTAGCAGACCTGAATCTAAAAATCATTAGAAAAGACTTGAAAATCTATAAAAATCAGCTTCAAAACCCTAATCTAGGACCCATTTACCATAGGGCGAATGAGTCCCTAATTAGGTCTTGATCTGCATTTTTGAAATTAAAATTTTTTGTTTTGTGCTTTTATTTGTTGTTATCAAATCTTTGTTTCAGTTTCCTATTTTTCTGTTTCATTCATTTCATTAGATCTAGCTTAATTTGGAACATTTAGTGCATTTTCTAAATTCAAATTTTTATTTACAACATTTCATTTTTAGATTGTTGCATAGTGTAATCAGTAAATTGCCTTGTTTATAATCTGAAACTTGCATTTAAACATTGCATTATAGGACATTGCATTGCATTTTAAGCCTCTTTACATTTTGGGTTTGCACACCAAGTTTGTAAAACTTGTATGAGATTTACAACTTGGTGTCCTATTAGTAATGCTATTGTGATACATAGTTTGAGACTCATGTCATCCCATGATATACCATTCACTGTGGATCTTGGGTTTTCTAGCTCTCTTCCTAATAGTGTTGATAATCAACCCCCTATGGATCATAACATGCATACCTCAATTCCCATGACTTCCATACCTACAACCAATGTGCATAATTCTAACAACACCATCTCTACCATCACTACTTGTACTCAAGCTTTGGGGTATAGCCAAAGCCAAGGTGGAACTTCAATTCCTCCTTCTACAATACCCATTTCCATCTCTACATACACTAGTACTCAAGTTACCACAACCATCCAACCTACTAGCAATGTGAACACTTCCTTAGGTATTTCCATAGGGAATCCTTCTAGCTTTGTGCATTCCAATTCAATATATCATCAACCATCCTCCCTCACAAATTTACAATTCACTTGCCCTCTGCATACATACACCACTCCAACTTATTCTCCTCCACCTTACACTAATAACAATGATGTAATCCTTAACACAATTTTGTAAAGCATGGAATCCCTCCAACAACAAGTTGCAACCCTAGAAATCAAAACATTTGTCAACCTTCATAATACATCAAAACCAACTCGTTATCCTTGGAGATATTGAGAGCACAAATGCCACAAGGTATATAAGTTCCTAGATTTGAGAAATATGGTGGGAAAGGAGACCCTGTTAGCCATGTGTCCACTTATATAGCCTTATGTAATGATTTCATCTTTGAAGATAATCTCTTGGCTAAACTATTCCCTAGTTCATTGGAGGATACTGCTTTAGAGTGGTTTTTCTCTTTACCGAACAATTAAATAAACTCATTCAACAAGCTTATTGATACCTTTTACAACCACTTTCACATTCACATGGGTCCCAAGATGACCCTAGACAATTTAATGACATGCAAACAAAAGGATGGTGAGAAAGTGACTGATTTCATAGCGAGATATCAAATTCTTTATTCACAAATAAACATTAAGATTCCTAATGTTGACCTTCAACGAATGTTTATTTCCAACTTAAAAAACAAAATCCAAAACAAGCTTGAGATGTTGAAATTCCCATCCTTAACACAATTATGTACAACCCTTTATGATTAACAAAATTTGGCTTAAAGTATGGTTGTGATGTGAAAAATCCTCCTATCCATCCTGAAAAGTCTGAATTTGCAACTCAAAATAGTTACCAACCTTTCAAGAAACAAAATAGGGGCTTTTTACAATTTAATTCCCCTCAACCAAATTAACAATCTGATAACCAAGTGGCTTCCATAAAGACAACAAACTCTTTTTTCGTTTGGGGATAGGTATAGAAGATTTACCCCTCTACCAGACACCCTCCATAATATCATGTTGTAGCTCGTAGAAAAGAATATGCTTTTCCTACCTCCTGTTAGAGCTCCTGATCCTAATAAATTATTGCCCGTAGGCTTTAGACCAAATTATTATTTCCATTACCACTAACAAGATGGATGTATGATACAAAATATTGTAAGCATATTAAACATCTTGTGCAAGACCTCATTGATTCTAACCATCTTCTAATAAGAGGTATAAATGGTCAAGGTAATAAATTTGTAGCTCCTCCTAACCAAAACTTACAAATCATTACAAATCCCATGCTGAAACACACTATTTCATTTGTCAAATCTTGCGAAACAAAGAGTGATGTGATGAATGTTGACACGAATGATGAAAACATAAAAGATGAAAATGTAGATGAACCAGCTGAAATAATAGAATTTATCGAACCTAAACCCCGTTTCAACAAAAATGCCTCTTGATATTTCTTTCTCACAAAAAGATATACTAATACATGCACCCGATGGTCCTCTTTACATACCTGGAAGAATCAATGGCAAGCCTACTATTGGGATATTAATTGATTAATTGATCCCGTCTGTGAAGAGAATGTGATCACTAAAGAATTTATATTTATGCATAAAATTTATTAGGATACATATGAAAAACTGAAAGCATGGATCAAAATGCATAATGGTTTTGCTTGTCCTACGATAGGATCAATAGATCTCCCTTTAAAAGTTGGACCAAAAACATTAAATGTCTCATTCACCATCATCTCGTAGTCGAACCAATTTCATGTGAATTTAGGCTACCCATGGCTTCACTCCATGAATTCCATCCCATTAGTTGTGCATAAATGTTTAAAGCTTCCCTTTGGTAATGAAATCTTTACTATGCATGATAGTGGCTTTAATCTTGGGTCTTCCCATAGAAAATTTTCCTTGGATTTCTTTTGGCCGGAGCCTATTGAACCTATCAAACCTCATGAGGACTAATTTTTCAAATCATATCAAAATTTTAAGGCAAAATGCATAGCAGAATTATCCCTTAGAAATATGCATTAGCCCATGATTGAGCCACCTATCCTTGTTGAACCGATGATTGAGAAAAAATATTTTCCAATATCCAAGAACAACCTATTGCAAATACTCCTACCATTTTCTATAAGAGACCACAAGATAATCAAAAAAATCCCATTATACCTCCTAAATTTAAACAAGTTTACAAAGCTAAAGATAAAGTGGTTGAACAACCTCTTATGGCTCCTTTTGTTGCTCCCCTAAAGGAGGAGAAGAATCCTATGATTGAAAAACCCGCTGGACTACACAAACTCAAATTGACAACAGATTGAAATGAAATCAAAATGCTAGAGAGCGTAGGTGTAGACATCGTGCTATTGCTTGTATGTTATAAAATCAAGAAGAAAAGAAACAACATATAAAATCAAAATGAAAACTTTCCTGAAGCAATGCATGATGATTGTATACCTTCGTCGCAACATAAGCAATAACTTTCAAGAGAAATTATCATTTGACCTCCTACTGTGATTAATCTAAATGATGACATTGATATTGCAAATATTGATGAACAAGTGCATGAGTTGAAGTCTTTATTTTCCTCTTCTATGAGCTTAAATGATAAATCTCCTAAAAAGAGTGTTGAACTTGGTATGTGTCTTAGTATGAAACTTGATGTTGTCCTTTTGGCTATTTTTCTGCCTTTTGAATATACCGATCAATATTGGGACGCAGACGAATTGCTATAGGTTGACTCACATTTTCCTTGCTACTCTTTTTCTTTGTTTTCTTTTTCATGTTGCTTTATATGTGATTGCATGTGTGTAATGTGATCCCCTATGCTATCTAGTTTGATGTATCTCTCTCTCTCTCTCTTTGTGCATTCATCTATATGTATTTACATTCTTCTATATATTGTAAACATTTTATCCTTTTTCACTTTTATTGTGTTTTCCTTTTGGGGATGATGCAAGGCATTGAGGCATTTAGGTCTCTTCCATGTTGACCCAAAGGATTTTTTTTTAACTCTCTTTGTTTCATTCTTCCAGTTCTATGTGTATCTGGGGAATGATGACATTTTCAAGCTCTATGACAACATTGTAGCAAATATATACTGACCTCAGATCCATAGATCCCTTCCATATTTTTTGGGGAAACCCCTCCTTCCTTTTTCATGACGTAGCTCTATTTCAAGAACATATGACTTGGCATAGGGATTTTTGAGAAAGATCTCATGTCTTGGAATGGAATATTGGCTACTTTAAAGCAATTCCTCACAACAATGGTGTTATAAACTACTTTAAAGTGGGGGCATACATCGATGACATATTTTGACATTTTGCATTTTTCATGTTGTGATTGTCTTTTTATTATGATGTGTCCTTTTCTTTGTGGTGTCATTTGATTTGATTTCCTCCAAGAGTGTTATATTTCTAAGCGTACAAATTTCCCTTAGTGGCTTGATGTGAGGTGAGGCATTTCATAAGTGGTAGTTTTTTACTCTTGATTTTTCCTCTCTTGCCGATATTAGGCATGACGATCCCTAAGAAGAAGACCTTACACGAATGAAGCAAAATCCTTTTGAAAAAAAACCTATGTACAAAATGTTCATAAAGTGTTTGACATAACACGACTTTCTAACCTTATGAAGCTCAAACACAACCCTAATTCAAGTCTACCTAGCATAACACACCTTGTTTTCCTATAGAGACTTTCCATGTGCATTGGTGCTTAGCATAACACAAGTTTTTAAGCATGAGACATGAATGTGAGTGGTGCCCTATCGGAGCTATCAAAGGGATAACTTTGGTATGGTAAGTACAGTGAGAGCTAACACATAGGTATGAATTTCTAACTAAGCCACCTTCCTAGAGGGGTACTCACCTAGTGGACGGCTTGAGGTTCCACTACCCTAGAGAGCACAAAAATTGATAGTCTAGATGTGTTCCACATCATGTTGGACAGTCTAGGCTTGATCTTTTCTTGGTATTTGATAGTGTATGATTATGTATCTTTGTCATTTCTGCATACATAAGTGTCTTGAATGTCTGCTTTAGTGTGAGTTTGACATGGGGTCATACTCTCACTAAAGTGGGGGAAAAATATAGTGTAGAAAAAAGTTCCCTTTTTCACACTTAATTTGGAAAGAAATAATTAATATTAAAATAGATTTAATGGTGCCTTATTTAGGGTCTTTTAAAGTGTATCTTGACCCTTTCACACTAATCTAGGGACTCATTAATAAATTAAGCTTAATTGGCCCCTTTAATTCAAGTCTGCCTAATTAATTATATTTTCCAAGGGATAAAACCTGACACTCTTAAATACTATTACACAACACTTAATTTTATAAGGAATGTTTCCTAGGTTAGTGACCTAGGACCCATTTGCCACCTGGCGAATGGGTCCTCACTAGGTCCTAAGACCCCCTTTTTACATGACATTTTATATTTCCTTAAGTGTTTCCTAGTTAAGTATGCTAGGACATACGGCGAATGGTTCCTCACATAACCCTAGGACACCCCTTGGGATATGTTTTTTGTAGTACTTCAATGATTTCAAATCCTAGATCTGATGTCGGCTTATGTTATATGAATTTTGGGATTTAATCTTAAGTTATGTATAAATATAAGGTTATTTCACTATGTTTTCACCTAAGAATTTCATGAGATCAAGCAAGTTTTACAAGAGCATTCAAGAAGGAATTCAAGGGAAGATTATTAAGGCTTATTGGAGCAATCAAAGATCATATCTTCATGTCAAAGGCATAGTGCATCATGCATGTTATTGAGTGAATATGTTTATGTAGCATTGAAGATCGGATTCAAGCATTATTTTTAACAAAGGTTCATGATCAAGATCTATATCCATTGAGTCCACTTCATGCAAGATTTCTGATTTGTACTCCAAGGTTCAATTAAGGATAGGTGAGTTGTGGCATTATATTGTTCATTCATCATTCCTTTATGAATTGTTTCATTTCAAGGTTTAATTACCAAAACGTAGTTTGACCAAGGCAAACCCCTATTCCCTAACAAAAAAAAATTCTTCTCCTTTGATGTGTGATTGCATATTTTAGGTTGAAGATCAATAGGAGAACAAAATTTGCAAAAGTTGTCAAAGTTGCAAAGTTGTCAAGGTTGTCACCTTTCTTGCAAAATTATAGAAATTATTCTACAAAATTTATTTTTGACTTTTGAGAGCTGAACAACTATGATCTGGGAGTGCATACATTGAAGGATAGAACCCAAAAAATTGATTTTCTAGAACCCTAGCAGGGGCCCATTTGCCATTGGGTGAATGAGTCCTCAGTGAGGCCTGAAAAATCACTTTTTGCAATAGGTACACATCACTTTACCATCTTAAAACCTATCTTTTTAGTTTTATATTATTTAAGTTTGTTTTTTGATGTTTATCTATGCATAATTGAATGATATAACTAGTGAAAAGAGAGGTTAACCTACATCTTGATATCATTTTGGGTTCATCTCTCTCTTTTTCCTATGTTTCAATAGGGAAGGGGCCTAGTAGTTGTTATAGCTAACTTCATGCACCCTAACCTCCTAAATGGTACATCTAATTGTCACAATTTTGTGGGTTTTCTTTACATGTGACTTAAGAGCTTATAGCTATCATTTCAGCTTTTGGGTGTTTTTGACGAATGTAGGAGGCTCATTATGCATGCAAGTGTCAAAAAGTGGTTATTTGGAGATGACATCCAATACATATTCCCTTTGTTTCCTGATTACCGATCATTATGACCACGATTAAAGAATTAAAAAATATCCTATTCCTAATCATATAAATGTGCACTTATATCTTCAAGCAAAATTTTTACCACTCACTTATAAATGTATAAAATTCACTTTTTAATGTTTAAGTTTTATTAGTGCATTGTTAAGTGTTACTAATTCCATGTCCACAACCTGTGTTGGCTTAAACATCAACCACCTATAAACCTAGTTAACTCCCACATTGGGTCTATGCATGGGATTATTCCCACTCTATTTTCATTTTCCTCCATCAGTTTTGGTAGTGTGTCACTCTCCTTCCACATAAAACCAAATGTGACCTTCCTTTTAGATGCTCTTCGTGGTTTAAAGTAAGGTCAACCTATCATTTCTCCTTTCATATTGGACTAGATAATGGTACTCATGAATCTGGTTTTCTCCACTAATCCTATCTTTTTCATATTATTGTGCAAACCATCTAGGGTTTCATTACCATGATCCCATTCACTTTATATGGTGATATAATAAAAGATCTTGTATAATACAAAAATATTATAATTTTGTGGTTATTCATGAAATTGTTTGAATACAACATTATTTCACACATTTTTGACCAATTTCATCATTTCTCATGATGTGTTTCTCTTGGACTAGTGTTGTCTCCATCATGCGATATGTCTACCAAGTATTCTCCATGGTTTCAAGTAATGTCAACCTATCATTTATCCTTTCATTTACACATAATGGTACTTGTGGATATATTTATCTTGAGTACACCTATATTTCTCGTATCATTGTGCAAATTATCTAGGGTTTCATTATCATGTGGCCCCATTAGCTTTATATAGTGATATACTCAAATATGTTGTATAATAGATGTAACTCTTCTAATTTTATGGTTTTATTATAAAATCCCCATTTCTATTCATGAAATTGTTTGATTAGGGAATTACTTCACACGATATTTTGATCGATTTCATCTATTCTCATCATGCATCACTCTTGGTAGGCTATTGTTTCCACCACATGATTTGATGTCAAATAATCTCCATTATTTTAGGATACCCTCGTTATTTTGGGATCATTTCTAAAACCTACATTTCTATTCTTGGAGTTCCTATTTAAAAGTTAATTCTTAAAAACCCCCTTTATAAATTAAAGAAACTCTCTTTATTTATGCCTTTTTGGTTAATTCATAAAACCCCGCTTTATATTAATGAAAATATGTATATATTTATGACCTTTCACTTACAACTAAATTTAATATAACCACATACATAATTTCATTTTTTGTGGTTACAAATTGTTGTCATTGTTTTTGAAAGAGGAAAAAATGGGTTTTACAGGGATCCAAAACCACAAAGTTTACAAACAAAAGATGAGATCGTTAAAGATACCAAAAGAAAAAAGGCTATGAAAACAACAAGACAAGTCCACAGCCACCAAAAAGGCCAGCGAAGGCCACAAAACCAAAAAACCAGACAAAACGCCAGTAACAACTAAATTTGGGCCTTTAATAAATCCGCAGTCTCAGCTTCCAAATCGTTCATGTCCTGAACCCCCCTCTTTAAAATATGAACCATTTGGGTAGTAGGAGGCGCTTTCCTTTTAAGGTTGGCATGGGTCCTTTTTGAAATACCTTGGTCCTCGTTCTTTCTTTTATCCTTGTCCTCTTCTAGGTGAACGACCAGCTAGCCCTGTTGCGTCTTTTCCAACTTTTCAGACATTGCATTGATGATGATGGCATTGTGCCTAGCCATTTTATGGTTTTGTTCCACAACAATTTGCATGTTATTTTTTATTTTGACCATTTCAGCTTCCAGAGTATTGTACTTATCCTCAATGTTACCTTCTCCTGTTCTAGTACTGTTCTTTTTTCCGTTTTCCTTCTTCATTGCTGAGAGCAGTCAACTTTAGTTCCAGTTCCTCCGAATTTCTATACAAATCCCTATTTCTTTGATTAAGATTATTAATTTCTTGATAGGCCCATTTCAAAACCTTGAAAATGTCACCAATGCCACTTCTTGCAGAGGCAAGAATATCGCCAGACTGAACCCGGTCTAAGATGAGGTTAACATCATCTAGGTTGGGGGAGCTAGGAAATCTGGTACCATCAGCTTTGAAAGAGGTAGGAGGGGAGGGAAAAAAGTTTCTACTAACTTTAGGGTTCTCAACTTTGTCCTCCAAAGAGTCTGTAGAGTAGGAGACCAACTTGTTGTGATTGTTATCCCTTATATGTGATATTATTTACACTTTTTACACATGTAAATTGTAATGAAATTTGTTAATCATATAATCTTCCATATCCATGGCTATTTAAAAGAGATAAAATATTATTTTTATTAAAAATAGTCTATCTTTTGGATGGATATGTTCTTTATGCATGTATTTTGAAAGTTGCTAGTGTTTTTTTCCTTATTGTAACAATTATTTATGCAAAATTCTTAGTGGTGTTTCTCGTAGGTTGTATGAACTGGGATATATTTTGATATATAAAAGTTTTAAACCATTTTTTTCTATTTTTCTTTTCTTATTTACTTGGATTGGTATGCATGAATTTTCAACATTATTTTTGCTTTGAGTAGTAGTAGTATAAAGTTACAAAAATGACTCAGAGCATTGCAATGCCTATATTGATGATTTTTAATGAATAAATAATTTTGATTTATCTAACAATGTGATGTTTTATTTTAAATGGTTTTAACAATTGCAGGCTTTAAATACCTTTTGGAGTTTTATGAAAAGTTTATAAAAACACTTCCTTTCTAATTATCATCCAATCTTGTATATATCTCTCATTTTCTTTTCCAACTACACACGACACATTAAATTTTCATTATATATCTATGTGTTTGTCTGTGTGTTGATAATTTATTTTTTAATTTATGTATGGTCATGTTTTGTTGGTGGGTTTCCAATTTTAACAACTATTCTGAATTTAAGGTTATCTTATTTTACATGATTCATGTAAAAACCCTTGTTTATGTTCATGACACTATATGTATCTGTGTACTTTTGAGTTCTAACTAAACATCATAAGCTTAATTTTTTAATTTTTTCTACTCTCCAAAACTATGTTTATATTACTCATGTTCGGCTTTGGGATTGGACACACTAGCATGCATTTACTTGATATTTTGACTGATTTCATCAATTCTCATCATGCATTGCTATTGGTTGGTTGTTGTCTCCATCATGCGATATGATGACCAGATACTCTCCGTTGTTTCAGGATACCCTCATTATTTTGGGATTATTTTTGAAAATCCATGTTATTGTTCATGAAGTATATCTATTTGAAAGTTATAAAATGAGATCTTTTTGTTTTGACAAGTTAATTTTTAAAACCCCCCTTTATAAATTAGGGAAACTATCTTTATTTATACATTTTTGGTTAATTCATAAATCTTATTTTATATTCATGAAACTATGTATATATTTTTGACGTTTCTCTTACAACTGAAGTGAACACAACATACCTTTTTCTTTTCTTTCTTTTAAACTATTATTATTCATGTCCCTGATACGTGATATTATTTGCATTTTTCACACATACATAAATTCTAAAGACACTTGTTAAGCATATACTCTTCCATATCCATGGGTATTTAGAGGAGTTAAAGTTTTATTTCTATTGAAAATAGTCTATCTTTTTCATGGATAGGTTATTTATGCAGGTATTCTAGAAGTTTCTATTACTTCTTTCCTCCTTGTAATAGTTATTTGTGCAAAATTCTTAGTGGTGTTTCACTTGTATGAACTAGGATATTTTTAATATAGTAAAGGTTTGAACCATTTTTTTTCTATTTTTATTTGCTTACTTACCTGGATTGGTATGCATAAATTTTTGGCATTAATGTCACTCTAAGCAGTAGTAGTACAAAGTTATTAAAATGACTTAAAGCAATGAAATGCTTGTATTGATGGATTTTAATGAATAAATTATTTTTATTTCTCTAACAATGTGATGTTTTATTTTAAATGGTGTTAACAATTGCATGTTTTGAATACCTTTTGGTATTTTATGAAAGTTTATGAAAACATTTTCCTTTTTTATAATCATCCAAATTTGTATATCTTTCTCTCATTTTCTTTGCCAACTACACACAACACATAACATTTTTATTATATATCTATGCGTTTGTGTGTGTGTGTCAATAGTTTATTTTTTAATTTATGTGTGGTCGTGCTTTCTTAGTGGGTTTCCAATTTTAACAATAATTCTAAATCTAAGGTTATCTTATTTTACATGATTCATGTAAAAACCTTTGTTTATTTTAATGAAACTATATGTATTTATGCATTTTTGATTGCCAACTGAACACCATAAGCTTAAATTCTTAGTTTTTTTATACTCTCCAAATAAGAGAGCTCCATACATATATTTGAACATATAATTAACATAGCTTCTATAATCTACAACCCCTATAATTTTAGGAGTTTTCAAATGAGAAGCTCCTATTAACTTTATGGGTTGTCAAATGCACAATATCTCACACTTCCTTTCACATATACAAGTATTAACTCCATTTAATATATGTAGCTACATAAATAGTAAATGGTGTAAGGCTCCCCTAATAAATGTTAAAGAAAATATAATGCATAATTGAGTCATTTCAACATACAAATTATACATAAATGAAAAGTACAAATTCAAATGATCAAATCATCCCCAAACATATTCAAATTTGAAACTCAACAACCCAAATCAATGCATTCATTTATCATATTTGAATGATTTTATAAGATGGAAAGTAGTCAACGTCAATCTCACTTAATTTCCTATAAATACTATAGAGCATCGATTTTCCTCCTTTGCACATTCCTCAACTATCCATACATATTCAGGTTGGTAATCCCTTATTTGAATTCCTTATCAACATAATTTCTAAACTCAAGTTTTTATAATTCTAAATATTATGTTTATATTACTTGCGTTCAAATTTTTAAGTGGACACATCAACATGCATTTTCACCATGTATTTTCTCACGTATCTAATGATGAGAAATAAATAGGTTCAATACCGATTGTTGATAAATTCATTCTCTATCCAAAATATGACTTCGAAGGATGAGATACAAGGTTTGGACTACAACAACATTCAAAAATCTAAAACTTATATGTAAATATGAAAATTAAGTTTCCTTAATATGGAATTACCATGATTAGATCCATCTTCTTTATGATGCCAAAAAATAACTAACATATCATGCTTATAAATACTACCTTATGTGAACTTATAATAACAACAAATAAAGAATATCATCACCATAAGATAGAAACAATGAGGCATAAATCAGAAACACAATATCATCACATAACATAGGATTTACATGGAGAAACCCTTGCGGGAAAAAAAATCCACCAAGAAGAGAGGCCAAGTATGTATTATCATCAAATAAATGAGATTATAATACAACCACTTCCATTCTCCTCTTTGCCTCCAACATGGCAGAAATTGTGCACCTATGAACAACCTCCTTATGCCTCCACCTGTCCTTATTCCTTCAGAGTAACACTACATTCAATTGTTCCTCCGTAATTCTACATCCAAGAGGCTAAATTTATACACTTGTGAAGGCATCTAATGCACCAAACATGGTGCCTAAAGATGAAAATCCATTCCAAACATCCCCAAACTTTGGATCACCTCATTAGAATATGAAAGGACATTGAATTTGGATCCAATAATTTCCCGCCTACTTGGGTACCCAAACATGAGAGATAAACATCACATTAAATAAAATAAATGATGGAAAACTAAGTGAAACCTATTTCCTCTTTCCAAGCACCCACTTGGATAATCCCAGTAGTCACTTATTTATCATTTCCTTTATCTTTTATCATCCCATTCTAGGAGTCCACATGCGGGGAAAACAATATTAGATATTTATGTCCACAACCCACCTTTACTGCTGCTAGTGGACCGATCACCCCTTATGAGTATATTACAAATAACATGGTGAGAATTAATATAACATGGTGATCGGAGTGATTAGATCCATCTAATGATGTTGGAACCATGACATAATATTTACATGGTGGATTGCACCTTAATCCTAACATTTGACCAATACCAGGATTGATTGAATATGTTGATTCTCTTTCGAAATGGATGGCTTGAAGAACCATTAATTGAAGGAATGAGTAATGAAATTCCAAAAGATGATTGAAGGTGCCTATTTTACTATCTATTATGAATGCAAGAGAGAACCTACGAAGATCCATATTAGACAGCTCTTCTGAGTGAACAATGATGGATTGGTTAGGGAAATAAGGAAAAAAATCAACAAAAGGATGCTAGGAAAATGGTCATGTTCATGAAAAAAAAATATATAGTGTTAGAATTGGCTATGGATGCCACCCAAGATCTATGGACCAAATGGAAAGCACAAGAAAGAGAGAAATGATATGACAAGAATAAACTGTATTCAATGTCATTAATATGATATGACTGATTATGATTGTTTACAATGATAGAGACCCCTTGGTTATATAGCCAAGGTGAGAACATAGAAGGGCATAAGATTATGACAAGTGTCGTAATCTTATGACATGAGACAACTATGAAGACCTATCACTCCACTTAAGGTGGAGAGATAATCACATGATGTGTCCACAAAAGGTGGAAATGATAAAGTAATGACATGTCAAGTCCACCAAAAGTGGAGATTCTCCAACAACCTCCTATGTGGTCCCTAAGTAAACTTAACTAAGGTGTAATTATGACCTAGGACAAGGTACAAGACATTTAATTACACCAACACCCCCCCTTAAGTGCAACTTAGGGAGAATGTGCACAAATGAAAACAATGCAAGATGGGTCCCAGCTACTAGGCCATGTTAGGTACCCATGTACAAACAATGCAATCTCTCACAAGCGAGGAAAGGGATAAAACCTCATGGGAAAAACTCCCCCTCAAAAGAGAGATGAAATACAAAATAGAAATGCTCTCAATGAAGAATGAGAAGGTAAAAACCCCATGTGAGGAAAAAGACCCCCCATAAGAGAGAAGTAGAAGAGAAGCAAGGTAGCCCCCCCTCAATGTTGAGTCTCCTGCAATGATGGTAGAAGCTCGACATTGAATGCTGAAGATGATCCAATCTTGACGAACAACGTTCCTCCCCTTGGGAAGAAACAAAACCAAGGATGTATGCAAGATATCAAGATGATGGATGATGGATGATGTTGTCTCTAAAGAATGCTCAAGTGTCTCCATGTCGATGCAGAAAGCTGAACCACTCCAATCAGGCGTTCTAGGCCACACTGCTGAAGAGGAAAATCCAACATCTAGTAGAGATGAATGTAGAGCACAATCCAAAGACAATGATATCCCCTCTGAAGACAAAGAAGCCTCCTCCAAATGCTGTCCAAAAGTATCCACACTCACGCCAATCTGTGAAGAATGATCATGTAGAGAATGAACAAGAGGGTCAAAGTGTTCCCTCACAACAACTGAAGAAGGTGCATCTTCATCAAAGAGAAGATGAATGCTATCAATGGTGTCCTCCAAATCTGCAAGATGAGACTCCACAAACAAGTCTGAAATACCTGTTAGGAAGCCATCCAAAGTAGCCATAGACAATCAGGATCCTGCTGCACTGAATCACTAGGAGCCAAAATTGTAGCAACACAAGTATCATCAACTGCAACAGTAGGAGGAGGAGATGAAATGCATGGCTCAAGAACTGGATCTAATGTGATTATGCCCAAGTTCAAAAAGCCAAATGTCTCCTCAGAATCGTAGTTGTGATCAACAGTCGAAGGAACATTGTCACCATCAGAAGCAAACTGTGCAAAGGAATACAACCGAGATGAATGATCAACCACCCCAGTAGCAATAACATCTCCAGTCTCCAAGTCACGAATGATAACAGAATCAGGAGTGAACTCCACAGTTCTCCCATCTCCACCATTTGTAATATGATAAATGGAAAGTAGATTGTTCATTAAATGAGGAACACACAAGACATCCTAAAAAGTGTTTTCCCCAATGCTAATAGATCCCTTCCCTGTTACACTCATGTATGTATTGTTTCCCATCAAGATAGGAGACATAGAACAAGGTTGAAATGTAGAGAAGATAGTCTGTGAAGATGCCATATGATGAGATGCTCCTGAATCTAGAAGCCATCTCCCTAATCCTGGACTTGAATGAGCACAAAGAGCTTGTCCTTTATATCCTGATGTTTGACCTTTGTCCTTTTTATATTGTTTTGAAGTAGAAGGAGAAGAAGATTCAGACATTCTAGAAGGAAAATCAATGTGATTCTTTTTGAGAAGATTCTTCAACTCATCAATATCCTTCTTATAACAATAATGTTCTTCATGTCCATCCTTCTTGCAATATGCACAAAAAGGTCTCTCCTTCTTAGATGATTTCTCTTTTGAAGATGAATCTTTATGTTCTTCTGTGGAATTTGATGTGGCTTGTGTGTTCTTCTTAGGCTTGTTCTTTGTCTTTTCTTTGCCACTTGAAGACTTCTCATCCTTTGCAACCAAGGCATGTGATTTTGAAGACTTCAAAGTACCCATTTGAATAAGCTTATCTTGCTCCCTAGTGAGTTGCATAGCAAAATCTTCAAAGGAAGGCATCTTAAACTCACTCCCAAAGGCATTCTTTGTAGCATAGAAAGTAGACACAAACACTGAATATTCAGGTCCTAGCTTTGAAAGAACACTTAAGATCAATTGTGTATCTGATTTCTCAATTTTACAATTCTTCAATTGTGTTCTTAGTGACTTGAATTTGGTGATGAAGTCTTGTATGTTGTCAAAATTACATGGATTGAGACTGATTAATTCATTCTCCAACAAATGTCCTTGAATTTCATCTGTTTTCCCAAACAATTCTGACAATGTAGTCCACATAGCCATAGGTGTATCCAACTGCTCAATGTGAAACAACAACTCAGGAGAGACATACAAGCACAAATAGCCAATGGCTTCTTCACAACTATTCAACCACTTATTCTTTTTAACTTCATCATTTTGTGGTTCACCATCAAGCCCATGAACTATCCTATACAATCTTTTAACTCTTAGCAATTTGTTCATTTCTGATTTCCATTTAGGATAGTTGTAAGGTGTTAGAAGTGGAATTGTAGATGGATCCATGATGAAACAAGAACACAAATAAAGAGGAATGCAACCACAACCACAAGAAGAATCCCCCCCAAATTCACTCAATAAAAGAACCCCCCAAGCAATATCTGATTTGGCACTTTATCAGTAGTGCGTTTACAATTTCCACTTGCCAAAAACAACAAAGTGGTCTTTGATCTTGGTGCTTACAAATGCCAAAATAGGCCACAGTATCAAGTAAAAATTTTGGTACAAAATGAGATCAATCTGATCATACCACTGAGAAGTACAAGACAAATCATGCACTTTAAAAAAAAACTGCACAAAAAAATGTTACCGTAGGAGCAAGATATGAGCTCCCGAAGTTCCCAAAATGAGGACGAAGCAGCAACACCTGTGAGAATCTGAAAATTCTGGAAACACAGGCACCAAAACCAAAAAATGATTGCACCAGTGCGTAGAGCATGAAATTCTAGCCCAAATTAAAAAAAATTCTCGAAAAAAGGAGTCAGAATGAGCAAGATATCAACGTTTGAAAATGGACTACAAAATCAAAACTGCAAATGGTGAGGGGTAGAAATTTTTGAAAATTGATGACGTGGCGCTGACGTCAGCTAAACAGTGACTTAAATTTGACGGTTTGACGCCAGTCAAAAAAGAATATGCTATTTTCCTCACGGAATATTCTCTTGCCTGTTGCCGGTTCCGAAAATTAACAGAATATTCTTTTCGGGGAATCTTTGCTGGAATCTTTGATGCCTTCAGAATATTCTTCAAGCATCTACTGCCGGTGATTATTGTCGGTGGAATCTGACTGAAATTTTTGACCGACCGGTGGTTTTGACTGCGCCGGATTTATTTGAACTCCCGCCGGTAAAGATTTGAAAGGCGCTGGATGTGGAGGGCCCGCGGGGTGGGGCGACGGCCGGACGGCCACGTGGCACTACTCTACGGGTACGGTGGTACCGCAAACTTAAAGTTTGCAGCGACTTATAGTCGCTTAAAATTTTTACTTTTTTTTTCTTAAACTTTTCAAAGATTTTACAATAAAATTTTTGAAAATGAATTTCGACAAAAAATTTCAGAAAATAATTCGAAAATAAATTAAATATTTTATTTTTTGAAATCGTACCGTCGCTATTAATGATGACCTGGGGGCCGTACGGCTCTCGGGTAAATTTTTTTTGCCTCACCGGATGACTTGCTCCGAATTGGACGAATTGACAGTCGATCTTAGGGTTTTTTGGCCCTTCTGGACGTGATGACAGGATCAGATTTGACCCAAAATGCTCCAAAATTGAAGCTACCTTCTGGATTTGGCAACCACTCTTCAGCTTCAAACCCTCATAGATTTGGCCTCGTATCTCTGATTTGGACGAAACAAAAGGAAAAATTGACTTTCTCAAACCTTTCAGACACAATGGTGAGCTCAGATTTGCACCAGCAAGCTCGGATTTGAACCTACAACAAAGAGCCACGAATGGAACCTCCTCAGATCTGGAATCTCTCTTCAGAATAAGACTCTCCAATGGCACCCAACACGCTCTGATACCATGTTAGAATTGGCTATGGCTGCCACCCAAGATCTATGGACCAAATGGAAAGCATAAGAAAGAGAGAAATGATATGACAAGAATAAACTGTATTCAATGTCATTAATATGATATGACTAATTATGATTGTTTACAATGATAGAGACCCCTTGGTTATATAGCCAAGGTGAGAACATAGAAGGGCATAAGATTATGACAAGTGTCGTAATCTTATGACATGAGACAACTATAAAGACCTATCACTCCACTTAAGGTGGAGAGATAATCACATGATGTGTCCACAAAAGGTGGAAATGATAAAGTAATGACATGTCAAGTCCACCAAAAGTGGAGATTCTCCAACAACCTCCTATGTGGTCCCTAAGTAAACTTAACTAAGGTGTAATTATGACCTAGGACAAGGTACAAGACATTTAATTACACCAACATATAGAACATTCATCTTGATCTTAGTGGACACAATAGGTTGGCAAAGGAAAAAACAATTCATCATTGAGCATATATATACCCTCCCACTCATGAAATGTGCACAAAATGCGATCTCAATTATCTTGATTCCTCATACAAATGTCCTCATTGCTAGCCTCTTTGATACTCATGTGACACAAAATAATAAGTCAAAAACTACAAAGGCATTGCACTTATTCAAGGAAGGGATGGACATGAAGGACATGTGATTTTTTTGGATTGTGTAACTGAGAATGGAGATTTAATGTCACCTATTCAAATCATAAGAGCTATGGAAATGGGGCAGGGGATTTTTACCCTCATGTATTGGGTACCTTGGATTAACAGATGTTAAGTTTGATGTAATCTTTTTTCATTATCAATATAGGGATCTACCCCTTTTGGTAGAGCTTTTCTATATATATATATATATATATATTCATGAAACTATGTATGTACCTCTATAGTTTTGATTTCCAACTAAACACAACAACATACATCTTCATTTTTTATATTCATCAAATTGTGTTTGATTTGCTCTCATTTTTCTTTCCTAGTGAACATAGTAGCATACATTTTCTATAGACCATGTTATTATTTTTCTAGTTTCTATTGCACATAGAACACAACATACATTTTTATTTCTTATATTCATCCAACTATGTATATATTACTATCTTTTGGATTTCTAACTGAATATTGTAACATACATTATATATCTACTTGCATGATGATAATTGTTGAAAATGGTAAAATTATTGTGGGAAATAATCCAGTAATAGGAACTTGGTAACATGTATGATGGATTTTATGAGGACTTTGGTTATGGTCAACATAGGTTGTTGAGATGACATTTGAAACATTTAACCACACATTATTAAAATTTGAACATTAAAATAGTGAATTTAATACATTAATAAGTGAGAGGTGAGATTTCTATTTCAAGACATATTACAATTTAATTTATAAGTTGTATATATTATGCAATAAGTTATTCATTTTTTTAGCTATAACTATTATATATTGTTTAATCTATTATTGAAGTTCTTTTTAGTTATAACTTGTATATATTACACTATATAATACAATTCACACATATATACATATATGTGTATCTAATCATAAAATAATGATTGCACACACACACAAACAAATACACACATATATTGTGTTGCATATCATACATATATCTATACATTTATATATATAGACATATATAAACAAATAAATATATATATGTCTATACTCATCCCTCTATCTGTGCAAGGGCCTCAGTTCAGTGGTGTAGACCTAACAGGGGGTGGATAAAAATTAATTTTGATGGGGCTTCGAAGGGTAATCTGGGACCTTTGGGAGATGGATGCGTTGCTCACGATGATACTGACAACATTTTAGCAAGTGAGACTAAGAAGTTGGTGGAAGGCACAAATAACGAGGTGGAGATGCAAGCTACACTCCTAGCAATGGAGTTGGCAGATAAGCTACATGTGGAAAGATTGCATCTGGAAGGGGATTCGTAGGTGATTTTCAACATGATTTCCAAAGGCAATGCTCAAGCTTGGAAACTCGACAAAATTATCAATATAATCCAAACCAAGCTCAATAATTTCTATAATTTCAAAATTTCTCACACATATTGTGAAGGTAATGCTTTGACTGGATCAACTATCTAAAATGGCGGTGAAAATAGCGGAGCAATTTGGTTCAAATATAGAGGAGATTTGGTAGGAGGGATAAAAGGTGACAGTTGTTGTCAACCTCATTAATGAAGTGACTGGTGATGTGGTGTGACATCACTTCATTTCATGTTGGTATAGGGGCTTTCAATGTTGGAAGAGATCGAGGCATATTTACTCCTCAACATTCTCGATGTTCATTCATTCTGTTGCTTGCATGTTTCGCCGGTACACGCCAAAGGTCGATGCTTGCAAGAAAATGGAATAAGATTTTACTCTCAACACTTTGAAACAATAGATGGCATTTTGAGGGCCCATCACAGATGAAAGACTGAAGAACATTTTTGCCACAAGTGACCTGTTCTTCCTTAGTCTGGTCTAGGCACTCCTGGGAATGGACTTCTTGGTGTCCAAATTTTGACACCACACAAACACATATATTTCTTCTCTATTTTGTGCCTGGGGCCTCCATTTTAGCTCACAGGAGGAGGTTCGAAGGGTGATGGAACATTGTGTCAAAGCGGAATGGTGGGGTGGTCAGGAGGATATTTTGGCCTATACAGTGCCAGGGTGAGGTTTCGTTGCTGCTGATGGTGACTAGATTGGTGTAACGCCCCACCATGCAAACCCCAAAGGACACTAAAAACATCAACATTTATGACATTTAAAAAAAAAGTAAACTAATATGAAGTGTACATTACATATATTACTAGTAATAAACCATGCATATACGATAACTAACTAAGTCCCTTGGGATGACATGACTGTATTACATTTGAATATCTCTAACATCACATGATTCCCATAATGGTGATTAACTAACTATGAGTATTCCACCTAACCATTATATAAAAACAATAATCAACAACATACATCCATAACATAATATAAATGATAAACCATCCATCACATCTATGAATTTAAATATCAATATTTCCACAGATACAACACTATTAAGAATCATATATAAAGAAACAATAAATACATAATAATACAATGATCAACATAGACTGCATAAAATATAAGCATCCATCAACAATCATAAGATAATGCCAAAGATTACATTCTTTACTTAATAATAAGATGATACATCATTCAAGGATTACATCAATACAATGGTTCTTCCCAACATGAACAAGAATAGTACAATAACATGAAATAATACAGCTGAAATGAAGGAGTAGAAAGCATCAAGACCGGTTCCCACTCAGGTACAACTCTGGAGTCACCGCAACTCGTTCAACTTTGCACACTCGATCTTCGGCTGGGGACCCAATGGGGTGCATAACACATTCCACCCAACCACGTGGACCCTAAGGCCCACCCCCCGTGCTAGGAGATGATAAGAAGGACCACAACAAAGGAAGACAACTAGGTGAATAGGACTAACAAGACATCACAACAAAACCAACAACAAACATAAGGCAACATTCGCTTCCAAAGGTCCAAAAACAACAAGAGGGGAGCAACAAACATACAAGATTGCTAAAGGATGGAGTGTCATTGCATAAGTTCAACATGGGTTACCCAATGCAGATCTTCATATGTTACCGCCCCTTACCTGGTTAAACCCTGGCAACCTCAATCGATCCCTGACCCCCATTCTCACTCATGCGAGATCAACATACCTTTCAAGAAGACAAGACAATTGACCTTTTCCATTCCATGCCTTCCCACTCATCTCAAGCCTAAGTGAACACTTGAGCCATGAGTGAGTCTAACTTATCTGGATTAAAGTGAGATACTACCCAAACCCCCTAATTAATTATTAGGTTATCACTGATTAAGGAAACTCACAATGAGTTACCCATATGCCACTTTGTGCACTCGCCCCCATTGAAAGCCAGTTCCCCTACTAGCAACAAAAGCCTCAAAATCATAGACTGGGTAAGCCAACTTGCACAAAATATCAAAACCAAATAAGCAAAAACATCAAGTGAGGCATGCACCATCTCATGCTAGAACTTCATAATATAACAACTTCCAAGTGCAAGGCTAAAACCCACCAAAACACAATCCAAGTATAAGGATCCACCAATATCAAAATGACCAAATTCATGAAACCACCCCACTTTTAGGTGAAACAACATAAAACTCATGTAAACACACTAGGCATGATATGGGTTACCCAATGTGGATCTTCCTTGATTGTTGGCCCCCATCATGGGTTACCCAGGTATCCTCATTGGATCCCCGACCCCCATACCAAATCTTGTAAGTAAAAACCATAGCCCCCCTCAAACCTCTCGAAGTATGAAAAATTACTAATACAATGGTTCCCCAGCGAAGTGGCAACAATATCGTGATCACAAATGACTATTTAAACACAACAATCACAAAAAGACAAGTGTAGAAAAAGAGTGGTAACATCATAAAGCGATCTACAACCTAAAACAAAGCTAACATAAACTTTTCTATTCAAGCAATCTTTGCATTACAAACATAAATACTTCATATATCAATCATTACTTCCATTTGAATGATATCCAAGTTCACTCACACTCCACAATCAACACATTACTTGATATAACAATCAATTCAACTATACAAGCAATCAAATAAAAGTATGACTTAATCACTCATAATGGATATTCCTATAGTCAACACTAAGAATAATAAGTCATTGAGTAGCATTCCTACTTTCTCACTAACTTATCTTAGCTATAACCCTAATATCTTCGATTGCCACACACAACATAAAATTTATCAACAACTCAATGTCCCACAATCAAAGTATTTTTTTTTTTTGTTTCCTTATATTTATTTTTTTAATTCATATTTCTAAAGGAAATGATTAAATCTCGAGGCAAATAATCTTTTACCACACTATGCTATACTTTATATAACTAATTACATGACAAGATTACAATTTAACAATTAATCAATTTTAGAAGAAACCAACATCAAAAGATAAACCAAAACATTAATACACAAATTCTTCAATTAACTAAGTATATATACATATAAATCATCTTTCCTATTTTAATTTATTTATTTTTCTTTTAACTTTTCTATCTATCTAAATCAATTCGTACCTCACTATAATAACAAATAATCTAGAGAACTAAGTTACATAATAACTTACAAACCCACTATGGACTAATTAAGAAACGATCAACAAACAAAAAGGTAATCCATTTCATTTACTTAAGCAAAGCTTTCAATTATTAAATATAAATAAATCAATTCTTTACTCCCATAACTTTCCAATCTACTTATCTACAAATAATTAAATTCTCATAGGAAGAAATACACTTATTCAACACCGCAATATAAACATATATATATATATATATATATATATATATATATATATATATATGAAATGCAATTTCAACCCACTTACCATCTTTTAAATACCAATGGAATATACATACATTTACACACCCTTATAAATAACCTAATATTACTTGCTTATAATTATGCAAACCGGGCTTACCAAATAACTACATAGGAGGAACGGAAGGAATAAAGTCTATTAATTCCATGCACATAGATTTAGAAATGTTTCCATTACAAGTATAAGCAACGACGACTATAAGGATTTCAATAATGAACAAAGAACCCTTTTGAAAATAGAAGTTCCCATGGTTAGTTTATTACCAAGCTTCGAAGAGAGAGAGCAACACTATTAACATTAACGGAGAGCTCACAGCACAAGGTTCCCCAATCTCTACATTAGTAATAGCATAGCTAATGTTTCAAACTGGTTTACTGATTTAATATCATAGGGAACTCAACTCTACTCTAAACAGAGATAACATAAAGCCACATAAATGACAATTAAAGCTTACAGAGAAAAGCTAATAGGCAACACTATGCAGAAATGCAGATGACACATATCCATACTAAATGAAGCGCCTACATCCAAATACTAAAATAGAACCCAAGTCTCTAAGAAGCACGAGATAAAGTTCCTTATCTATTGTGTGCTAGTAATGTAGATTGCAAGCAACGACAAGAAGAGGAATAGGTGCACACGTTAAAGGTACTGGCTTGGCGAATGTAGGCAATTTAGGGTATTTCCAGTTTCCAAGTCTATTACTTAACACTAAGGAATCTTATTCGACCGCCATAGTGAAAGGTTAGCATTTGCGTCTGGTTTTGCTAACTATGGTGAAATATGTATTCTAATTGCCATGCTGCACTTAAATTCAACTCCAAGTTTGTTGCAAGAGAAGTTGTTCTAAAAGCTGTGAAACATTTCCATCATAATAAAAAAACGTGATTCATGAGGAGAGTATTAGTGATGCTTAACCAAACAACTGAGAATGGGTTCGTGCTATACTAAGGTGCACTAGAAGACAACAATTGAATATAAGGAGGCACATGCATAGAGAGAGGGAGCACATCGTGGATTAACAAGGAAGCTCTCAAATTCATCGAATTAATGAAGCACTCTAGAATGCCCCTAACATTGTAAGCTTTGTTTTGTTCAAGGTGCACGCAGTCGCACAGATTTAGAGGGAGAGGGTTGCACACCAAACAAATCAGTAATCCTTAACGCATTACATATATGTTCGATCATTAGGAGTGCATGGTTGACCTTCATGCCTGCACTGACTAGTTGGGGACCCCTAAACCTCATTACTAAGATGCCTGCAAGTCTAAGGTGCCTAGGGGTCATAAATATAGGTTGAGTATTTCCAGCTACGCTGATTTATGGCTGCAACTTGTGTTCTTCTCTAAACAAGATAAGGACACGATCATGGAGGGCGAATAGGGTCGAAATATGTGTTGACTCCTGCAACTCTTTTTGGCATAACGTTTGTTATGACACTTTACTACTAGAATTGGAAAGATAACTAAGCTATAATTCTCACACAATATTGAAAATTGGTGCGTCTCATCTCGAACTATGTTATAACCATATGACTGCATTATAATTATTGTAATAAGAGGAAACCAGAAGCTCGACCTCTGCAGATATAACTGGTCTTATGCTATCGCCTAACTAGGATATTACCAATGCACATGACTATTTGATTCCATTGAGCGTGGATTTAACTATACAAGTTTATATTTATTGCAGGGAGGCCTCTTCCTACTGGAAGCTAAAGACAAAGAACTCCATTAGACGTCTTACAACACATAATTCTTCTTTTTTTTTTTGCTTATCGTGTAATCCATCATTCTTTTACCAATTTTCTCATTCATGGACATCAATAACTGAAATTAAAATTGGAATACCTGTACTATGATAGCGGTATGGTTCATACCTGGAAATCACTGAATCTAACACTCAGATTTTTGCTGCCAACTCTCACAAGATGGCTGTAGAAGGCAACTGCTAATTTCCCTCCAGAGACGTTGCAAACTCATTAGCTTTATTGGCACCCAAACTTATTCACAGAATGCCTCAAGGAGATGTCAAATCGTGGAACGCAACCGTTGTGAGATATGCACAACTGGATTCTTGAACTTTCAGAAAGAAGTCGGCTAAGACTGTCGGTTATCCCTAAATTTTCAAACTATTCCCTAGACATTGTCTTGTAGAGCAAGTTTTTCCAAAAACTAGCGAAATCCTCCAACTCACAAAAATGACAAATATATACGAAGACAAGCTGTTCATTTTTTTTAAAATGCAAAAAGGCTAATAAAACTCAAAAATCTCCAATAAAATAATCAGTCTCTTTTCGCCAATCAGTTCAGACTTGTGCATGCACTTGCATGAAAATCTTTCCTTCATTAAATTGCTTTTTACTATTTATTTACTAAAACACTCCATTATAATTCTATTTTATTTTAAATCATATTATTTTTTCTCATTGTTTAATTAAATCTTAATAATAATAATAATTATAATTATCTTTACATTTTAAATATAAAATACATTATCACATAACAATTTACTTTGATAAATTAATTATTAAAGTATCCATTTTCAAACTTGATTCATTTAATTATTTATTTAATTCAAAATTTAAATCAACAACCTAATCAACCCAAATAAAATTACTCATATCTTAAGCAAGAGCCCAACACGGAGGGGCATTACATCCTCCCCCCTAAGCTTTGACTTACTCCTGGAAGTCGCAAAGTAAAACATATGCAGTCATAAGCAATCATTACTACAACCAACCACGTTACAACACTATTAAATCAATTAATGTGAAAACCAAACTAGACAAATGGGTTACCAGACATGTACTCATCCTCATTGAGGATGATGGTTAGGTTGGGGAACCTTCTTGTAAACTCCATTTTTTTTTCCACATCATACCTATTGGGTTTTATAAGGCACGCTCAAACCTGACAATGCAGGTGGAGACAATGGTTGGTACCTAGAACCTACATCAAAACAAGATGTCGAGCATATATATATCCAATAGCAAACATGCCGTGAGAGGAAATTGCAGCATAGTAGGGCACTCACAAACGAGTGATGCTACACTGTCCTCTCACCAAGACTCTAAGCAGTAAACACACCATAATTAGATTATAAAGCAATCATTGATCAACAACATAACAAGCATAGTACAAGTCTATATGATAAACATAACCAATTTAATCTAAACACAAAATCAAACTCCATGCATCATCATAACATAACATGAATAATGAGTGTCTTACTCATCCAAGTCAACTAAACTATCAACCAATCAAAGTAAAATGGTGAAACAACCACCAACATAGTATCACATCATAAAAATTATCAGCATAGAGAAAACAACATGAGAGGCAACACAAAGGTCCATAATGTAACCCTAGTAGGAAGAATATCAGTACATTGCACACTACACTAAGGGTCTTATCATTTCCACCAATTTTCTGCACCATTGGACAAAAACCACCTACGAAACAAACTCAAATTGCTAAATGAGAATGATAGAAGGGTGAAAACCTAAACTCAAGAGTCTAAACACATGGTTAACATAATGGGCTCATAGTTCCCAGTGTATGAACCTAGGCTCTGATACCAAGCTGTAACGCCCCACCACACAAACCCCAAAGGACACTAAAAACATCAACATTTATGACTCAATTTTTTTTAAAGTAAACTAATATGAAGTGTACATTACATATATTACTAGTAATAAACCATGCATATATGATAAATAACTAAGTCCCTTGGGGTGACATGACTACATTACATTTGAATATCTCTAACATCACACGATTCCCATAATGGTGATTAACTAACTATGAGTATTATGTCTAACCATTATATAAAAACAATAATCAACAATGTATATGCATAGCATAATATAAACGATAAACCATCCATCACATCTATGAATTTAAATATCAAAATTTCCACAAATACAACACTATTAAGAATCATATATTAAGAAACAATAAACACATAATAATGCAATGATCAACATGCATGGAATACAAGATAAGCATCCGTCAACGATCATAAGATAATGCCAAAGATTACATTCTTTACTTAATAATAAGAAGATACATCATTCACGGATTACATCAATATGTAATGGTTCTTCCCAACATGAACGGGAATAGTACAATAACATGAAATAATACAATAGAAATGAAGGAGTATAAAGCATCAAGACTGGTTCCCACTCAGGTACAACTCTAGAGTCACTACAACTGGTTCAACTTTGTACACTCGATCTTCGGCTAGGGACCCAATGGGGTGCATAGCACATTCCACCCGAGCATGTGGACCCTAAGGCCCACTCCCCGTGCTAGGAGATGACAAGAAAGACCACAACAAAGGAAGACAACTCGGTGAATAGGACTAACAAGACATCACAACAAAAGCAACAACAAACGTAAGGCAACATCCGCTACTACAGGTCTAGAAACAACAAGAGGGAAGCAACAAACATACAAGGTTGCTAAAGGGTGGAGTTTCATCACATAAGCTCAACATGGGTTACCCAATGCGGATCTTCATAGGTTACCAGCCCCCTACCTGGTTAAACCCTGGCAACCTCAACTGATCCCTGAACCCCATTCTCACTCATGCGGGATCAACATACCTTTCAAGAGGACAAGACAGTTGACTTTTTCTATTCCAGGCCTTCCCACTCATCTCAAGCCTAAGCGAGCACTTGAGCCATGAGGGAGTCTAACTTATCTGGATTAAAGTGAGATACTACCCAAACCCCCTAATTAATTATTAGGTTGTCACTTATTAAGGAAACTCTCAATGAGTTACCTATATGCCACTTTGTGCCTCGACCTCCATTGAAAGCCACTCCCCCTACTAGCAACAAAAGCCTCAAAATCACAGACTGGGTAAGCCAACTTGCACAAAATATCAAAGCCAAATAAGCAAAAAAATCAAGTGAGGCATGCACCATCTCATGCTAGAACTTCATAATATAACAACTTGCAAGTGCAAGGCTAAAATCCACCAAAACACAATCCAAGTATAAGGATCCACCAATATCAAAATGACCAAATTCATGAAACCACCCCACTTTTAGGTGAAACAACATAACCCTCATGTAAACATACTAGGCCTGATATGGGTTACCCATTGCAGATCTTCCTAGGTTGTCGGCCCCCATCCCGGATTACCCAGGCAGCCTCACCAGATCCCCGACCCCCATACCAACTCTTGCAAGTAAAAACCATAGTCCCCCTCAAACCTCTGGAAGTATGACAAATTATTAATACAACGGTTCCCCAACGAAGTGGCAACAATATCATGATCACAAATGACTATTTAAAAACCACAATCACAAAATGAAAAGTGTAGAAAAAGAGTGGTAACATCATAAAGAGATCTACAAACTCAAACAAAACTAACATAAACTTTTCTATTCAAGCAATTTTGCATTAGAAACATAAATACTTTATATATCAATCATTACTTCCATTTGAATAATATCCAAGTTCACTCACACTCCACAATCAACACATTACTTGATGTAACAATCAATTCAACTGTACAACCAATCAAATAAAAGTATGACTTAATCACTCATAATGGTCCCTAATATCTTTGATTGCCACACACAACATAAAATTTATCAACAACTCATTGTCCCACAATCAAAGTTTTTTTTTTCTTTCCTTATATTTATTTTTTTAATTCACCTTTCTAAAGGAAATGATTAAATCTCGAGGCAAATAATCTTTTACCACACTATGTTATACTTTATATAACTAATTACATGGCAAGATTACAATTTAATAATTAATCAATTTTAGAAGCATCAGCATCAAAAGATAAACCAAAACATTAATACACAAATTCTTCAATTAACTAAGTATATACATATATATATATATATATATATATATATATATCAATTTTCCTAATTTTTTTTTTTTTGTTTTAACTTTTGTATCTATCTAAACCGATTCGTACTTCACTATAATAACAAATAATCTAGAAAACTAAGTTACATAATAACTTACAAACACACTATAGACTAATTAAGAAATTATCAACAAACAAAAAGGTAATCCATTCCATTTACTTAAGCAAAACTTTCAATTATTAAATATAAATAAATCAATTCTTTACTCCCATAACTTTCCAGTCTACTTATCTACAGCCATCCTCATAGACAGAAATACACTTTTTCAACACCACAATATAAACATACATATAAATATATATATAGAAGCGAAATGCAGTTTTCAGCCACTTACCATCTTTTAAATACCAATGGAATATACATACATTTACACACCCTTATAAATAACCTAATATTACTTGCTTATAATTATGCAAACTAGGCTTACCAAATAACTACACAGGAGGAACGGAAGGAATAAAATCTATTAATTCCACGCACACAGATTTAGAAATGTTTCCACTACAAGTATAAGCAACGATGACTAGAAGGTTGTCAATAATGAACAAAGAACCCTTTTGAAAATAGAAGTACTCATGGTTAGTCTATTACCAAGCTTCGAAGAGAGAGAGAAACACTATTAACATTAACGGAAAGCTCACAGCACAAGATTCCCCAATCTCTACATTAGTAATAGCATAACTAACATTTCAAACCGGTTTACTGATTTAATATTGTAGGGAACTCAACTCTACTCTAAACAGTGATAACATAAAGCCATAGATATGACAATTAAAGCTTACAGAGAAAAGCTAATAGGAAACACTATGCAAAAATGAAGATGGCACATATCCATACTAAATGAGGCGCCTGCATCCAAATACTAAAATAGAACCCAAGTCTCTAAGAAGCACGAGATAAAGTTCCTTATCTATTGTGTGCTAGTAACGCAGATTGCAAGCAGTGACAAGAAGAGGAATAGGCGCACAAGTTAAAGGTACTAGCTTGGCGAATGAAAACATTATATTTTACTATGGTAATTCATTATGAATGCAAATTATATGTGTGTGTTTGCAGTTATTATTTTATGGTCTTCTTCTTCTTGAAAACATTATATTTTACTATGGTAATTCATTATGAATGCAAATTATATTACTGTGTTTACATGGACTACTGTCTTAATTCTATAAAAATTTTACCATATGAAAACATTATGTTTTTCTACTTGTATACAAATTTGTTGTTGTACATACACTATTGTTAGGATATTTTGATGTTTGTTCATTACTACCTTGATTGTATAATTTTTTGCAGGCATGTGAGATTGCTGAGAGGTGATGTGACAATATCAATGGGGGACACATAAATGAACCTATTTTTCAACGCACTACACAATTTGGGATATTTTCCTCATATGGCTAGTATTTAGATTTGTATAATGTAATAGTTTGTACTTTAACCAATATATCATTGCATTGTTTTTCTTCTGTAATAATTGACAATTGTACATACATTGATGTTAGGACATTGTTGATGTATGTTTGTTACTTCCTCAATTATATAATTTTGTTTTGGCAAGCATGTGAATATAATTTTGTTTTGGCAAGCATGTGAAGAGTGGTGGGAAGTTTCTAGAGCACCTTGAATTGTAACTAGACATTTTAGATAAAGTCTTTGAAGACTTTACTTTGGCAATGATCTAGTCGATATCATGTGTTGTTTTTCTATTCTTTATTTTATTCGTGTTATATTTTATTGTTAATTCATTTTTTTTTTCATGTATATATATGATACTCATTATGTATGTTTCTCCATTTTGTTGCTAAGTGAAATGAGACAAAAACAAGTAAAATATATGTTATAAAATAGTCTTTATAAGCCACAATTACTGAGAGTATTTTTTATATGTATATGTATATGTTTTTTTGTGTATATCTAGTTGCATATATCTATGTATATGTATTTTTAGTTAGAAAAAATATTATCTTGTTTTAGTTGTATATATATATATGTATGTATGTATGTATGATTTTTTCAGTTAGAACTTGTTTATATTGTGTTATAATATGCCATTCACATATGTATGTGTGTGTTTGTGTGTAAATAACATAGTACTACACACATATATGTTCATAAGAATGAGATCACCCTAATGGCCCAAAAAAGAAATTGGTTCATTTTAGTAGGCCCCTTCGCATTCCATCTTATCAAATATTGGTTAAGAGTGTAGGATACAAATATCTAATCAAGTACCTTAGGACACCTCTTACAAGTATTAAAAACTCTAAGTGTTTTTTGTATTTATTGTAGTGAGGACCAATTGCCATGGGAGAATTTAGCAACAAATGCTACTATATTTCACTAAGAGAAATTATTATGACAAATCAATACCCTAGAATAGGATATCAATTTCAAACTTTAGCAAACAATAATAATAGTCAATCAAAGCACTATATAGAAGAACACTCCACTTGAATTTTATCTCTTGGATTTTTTGAGGCCTTATAGAAGTTTCACATAAGTTCTATTTATTAGTTGAAGTCTAATAGTTTAATCCATTTGATATTATATGTCTACAAGAAATTAAATTTATAATATATTTTATTCAAGCCACCTTCTAGTTAGTTTATCTTCAAGTGTTTTGTATCTTCTCCCACAATGAAAAATCTATGAAATTGTATTATAAGATCACTATTTTTAATTACAATCCCATCACTTTTAAAGTTTAATGAGTTTTTGTGGGAATGAAAACACTACAGATTCATTTTAAAAAAAATATGTTATATCTAAATCAATAGGGTACACTCCACTCATTGCCAGTGCTAATGGAGTTCTATAATTGACCCCCCCACTATCTTCCTATGTAAGTTTGGAAGAAAGTTATCTATATTCTATACAAGCATGTTATATATATACCACATAATATTGATCCACAGTTGCATGCAAGAAACATACAATTCATTTTTCCACAAAAAATATATGATTGAAACATAGTGGAATACCAAATAGCATATAAACTTATATACATATTATGTGGTTTATATATACATACATACATGTGAAATCATATATATATGATTTCACATGTATTTGTGTGTGTAAACCACATACTATTGAATATAATGTTTCCTTTTTCCATAGCTACATTCAAATAAATTCTAAAACATACTTTTAGTAATTGTCATACATGTTCTAAAATGTATGTCGATTATTTGTTGTTTGTATATATATAGAAATATATGTGTGTGTATACGTATGTATATGTATGTTAATGTATATATGTATATATGTATAGATATAAAACACGAAGTATTTCATGTACTACTTCTTCATAACCATGGTTGCATGTAAGAAAATTATATAAAAATGAAAAATAGATTAAACAATAGCAAATATAATTATGTATACTGCAAGAAAAACACTTCAAAAAAATTTGAACCAAAATAGTAGGACACAATGATCTATTATACTCTGCATAAACATACCCTAAACAATCCTACATTCATCAAAATATGCATATTGTGTACCATCTTAATCAATTATCCATAAACCTAAGAAAAGGAGTTGGTTATTCCTATTGGGTATCAACATACTCATTTCCAATTGTATGTGATGTTAGTGGTTGTGGAATATTATGTAAGATACTTGCTAAATGGGAAAGAAATTCTCAATTTTCCTCTAAATTCAACTACAACTATTCTAAGAAGCCAGGGGAAGACCCAACTTGTAGGTTGCTAAGATCTATAAAAGCTGGAGACAAAATGTTGTCAAACATATCCATTAAAATTGGATGTTGGGGTGGAAGAGGAGATACTGGTGTACTCTTACATTTTTTCTCTACTTTATCCACCTACTTTTGAGTTTCCTTTAGTTATCGAGCAATCTTCACCTACTCCCGTTGAACCTCCCTCTCTTGTTAGAGATTATACTTCTCCTCTATCATTTTTTTCTTGATTTTCTCTGCAATATTATTGCTTCCTTCTCTTCTTGGTTTGCTTCTTATTTTTCGCTCCTCTCTCTCATTTTCTCCCTTTTCCTTTCTTGCAATTATTCATTTATTTTTTTGTGTCTCTTATGCATTCAACATATCAATGTAGGCATCTGATGTTAAAATTTATGATTGACTACTTAGACGAAGCACCCCACTAGATACCTCTCTGTGATATTTTTTGCACACTTTACATTAGAAGTCAGATAAATTTATTTACTGTGCTTTGTGTTTGTTGGTCATAAACTTGTGTGCATGACACAAAGTTAGCATCTTCGTCACTTGTACCATTTTAATCTTGACATTTTGGTCCATTATCTACATCCCAAATTGATGCATTTGTAAATTAGTGGATGACCTCTACTAGAAAATTTTGTGGTGGGAATGGCATGGACATACCATCATCCACTTGGTTGAAATTCAAGTACCCCTCAATGTTTAAATTTGCTTCTTTCGACCCCTCTGATTGGATTGTATGTGGGGGAAAACTCAGACCTTCTCCATTGTCTACAACCTCATTACATGTTTGGACAACAAGGAAATATTAAATGTCTTGCAACTCAATATCATTATTTTCTATGCATTGTCTTTGTAAGTTCATTACAATGGGGGGATTTTTCATACAAATTCATCTATCTCATCCTCATTAAATCTAGCTATCCTCAAGCAAGTTTGTGTTGCAGTATACTATGCATCATCTTTGACTATCATGGAATCACTTTCTATTCTAATAGTGTTTTCTTCATCTTCAACTATAAAGGACTTTGTTTGGCCTCATATCCTTGTCAAGTGCACTTTGATTTAATGGAAAAAATCGTGTTCTTCAAAAGCCACTTATAATGTTCCATGAAGTCAATTCTTGTGTGAATTCCATACTAGCAAGAGTTACAACTCTTCCCTTCCAATTTTGATTTGAGGGTGGTTAGACATCTATACTATCCTTTGTTTTTCTAATTAATTTTTGAATGGAGAGAAGACACTAACATCAAGGGGTTATAAATTGTGGCTGGTATGTGTAGGAAGAGTGAGAGATTCAATTCCTATATGCATTTATTCTTCTATTTTCTTAAAGGCCATGTGGCTATCATGACCATCAAAGACAAGAAGAGATCTATTTGTGGGTGAAACCCCACCAAGGATTGATGTAGCAAAATGTTCTATCCAATTGAAAAATAGGGTGTGTGCACCACTTTGTGACACAAAAATGGCTCTCAAGATGCCACTTCTTTTCTAAAATTAGAAAAGTCTAATGTTCACGGGGTAAAAGCACAAAGTTGTGTTACACTTTTTAAAGGAAACAACCAACATTGATCCAACTTTTAAACTTGAATCACTAAAAAGTGACATATGTTTTGAATTTTGAAATGATGTAAACTAATAAACTATTTATTTTTAAGTATATTTTATGCTTGTATATTTAAAATAAAAATAAAAAAAATATTTGAATATAGTTTTTAATAAATTAACACTGTAATTTGGTTGCTGAAAAAATGTTAAAAAATGAAGTCACATGAGACGTCAAACTTTATATAGTAATTTTTTATTTTTTCTCCTTCAAATTTTTGTGTGTATTTATAAATTGAAACTTTAGTGCATGGATATATTTTTTTTTCCAATTTTGATAAATATATATTTAAATAAATATTAAAATATGTGCATATTAAAACATAGTTGTTTCCATTTGACATCAAATTTCATATTATTTATTTATCTAAATTAGAAAAAAAAATATGGGCTCTTGCTATAGATTCTTTTATCTAGTGCATCATATTTTTTTCTATTTTTTTTAATAAGTTTTACTATTTTTCCTTGACATGGTAATCAACCAAATATTTTGTGTTGATAACCTACTTTAGTAAAAATAAAAAATAAAATTTAAATAATAATTTAATTATTCATATATATATATATATTTGAAAACGAGACTTATGGATCTATAAAAGGGTATTTTTATATTTTAAAATAAATGTTATTTACATGAGTAGAAATTGTTGAAACATCATTTTTTTCAAATAAATCTATTTTTTTGGGTAAATTGGCCTAAAAGTGGTGCTACATATGCTTTTAGCCAACAATTTTAGTTGGAAAAGTTGTGGATATATCTAACTTAGCTAGAATGAATCTTACAATATCATATGTTTGAACAAAATATATTTTTAGTTAGAAATACTTAAATTCACTTGTGTTGATAAGCTGGTTGAAAGTGTGACACAACTTTGTACTTTTACCCCACAAGAAAATGAAGATAGTTACCCTCAAAATTTGAAGATGCAACAAGAGAAAAAGTTGAAGTGCTTTGAGTCTACTTTCCAATCTACTATTTAAAAAAAAATAGTGTAGATCATTAAGGGTTTCAAAAAAATGGGAGGACCAAAATAGGTTCTGTTTTTATAAAAAAAATAGCATAGTGTCTATGGGCCCCTCCCTTTTTCATTAACTTTTTCTTAGAATTTCAAAAATACAAATGGTGAGAAATTAGATAACACCATGTAGTTTATCCTATAATGCCCCGACGTGCAAACCCCAAAGGACAACTAATGCAACAATTACCACAAAATTTTTTTTTTAAAGGTCAACATACATGAAATGCACATTAAGTTATGACATGAAATTCATTTAAAAAAATCCACTAATAGTAACATCCCTTGGGGTACACGAGGAGACATTACGAAACTTAAACCCATATAACGACAATAGAAAATGAAAACA
This sequence comes from Sequoia sempervirens, assembly GCA_007258455.2. Taxonomy (NCBI): domain Eukaryota; kingdom Viridiplantae; phylum Streptophyta; class Pinopsida; order Cupressales; family Cupressaceae; genus Sequoia; species Sequoia sempervirens. The sequence continues at coordinate 24,972,164 of VDFB02000363.1, forward strand.
AAGTATAAACCATGACAAGGTATACATTTAAATTCACAAGTAAGAAAACATTCACTTAAGTAACCACAACATATAAAACATTGACATTAACAACATAGAACTCAATGGAGCATATTTCCACAAATATAACACATTAATAAACAGCTGGGCCATGGATCAATATCCACACAAGGTTTACCAAAGGTAAAATATTACATCACATCCTTTTCATTACTTTACAATGTTCAAGTATTACAATGATACAAACGTGTTCCCCAATATGGACGGGAACCACACGATAAGATAGAATGATACAACTAAGCAGTAGAACACAAGTATCATAACTGGCTCCAAGACGGATACAACTTGGAGTTGCCACAAACGAAACCAATCCACACCTCTCGATCCTCGACTGGGGGCCCAATTGGGTGCTTAGCACATTCCACCCGACCACATGGGTTTGAAGACCCACCCCCCGTGCTAAGGAGCTGACAAGAAAGAATCCTCGACCAAGATCATCCAAACAAAGAACCACAAGACTCAACGACATACAAGGGTAACAAGGAACACAAGGACAATAAACCACAACCAAGAACATGACATCCAAACATGACATCAATAAATCACTTCATAATGTTCAGCGATAAACCATTCCCAAAAACATAGCAACAATAATCATATATCATAACATCAATAAATCACTATAACAACAATAAACCACTTTCGAATCATAACAACAATAAGTCATTAGGCATAACATAAATAGACCACTTCCAGAGGATTCCAAAGATAACAAATCATAATGGGTACTAGGGGAGAGTGTCATCGCATAGTCCTACATGGGTTAACCTGACCCTTCCTCCAAGCGTCGGCTTCTCCTGGCTACCTGAGGTGTCGACCCTCATCAATGGTTATCCTACCTCTTCCTCCTACTTGAGGCGTCGGCCCCATAGGGTAACTCATGTAGAACCGTTAACCTCTCATGAGGATGAGGTAACGACCTTGCCAACCATGGCCTTTTCAGTCTACCATTAGTCTGCGGAAGCCCTAATGGATAGACGAGGCATCCATATTTATCTTATTAATGTTATTACTACCCACCCCACTAATTCTTTAATTAAGTTTTCACTTTTTAATCTAACTCTTGCATGGGTTATCCTAGCCCTTCCTCCTATTTGAGGCACCAACCCCCACGAAGAGCCACTCTCCCTAGAGACCCAAAACATAAACCAAAATCCAAGGGGTTGTACCAATACTGAAAAAGAACTGAATCTCAAAACTGAAACACACGTGAGGCATATACCATCTCGCCAATAGCCATATACATAGTTTCTCATAAAATTAGGTACAACCCTCAAACTCAAAATCACAATTATGATCAAAATTTTGCCAAAGGGCTAGATCAATGAAGAATCAATATGAAACAAGATTACCCTCAACTCCTAAAGGAGGACAACATAATACTGAGGGTCCCCACAAAATTAAGTATCAAGATTCATCAATGGAGTATAAATTCAAAGGAGGAAAGATCACATTCAACAAAGAAAGATAAACATCACAATCAAGCATCGCACTAGAGTCCAACATACTCCATCACAAATTCATTGAATAAGACTTCCATAAATCAAAACAACCCAAAAGGAAGACAGATTAAAAGAAACGAAGCCATCAAGACCAACCCTTAAATGCACAATTTCACTCCATGTATCAATCATAAAGAATAGTAGAAAGTTATTCTATTTATTTATCCCTTACGAAGTCATTTAAGAGCTTGTATAAACATATTTACTACAAGCAACCGAGTAAACGTTATATCATGGAATCAATGTTTAGCATCAACCCATCCACTAATTAATTAAGAATCAAACCTTCTCCCAACGATACTGTATTTCTTTTATACAACTTCAAAACATTTAACTAACAATACAGTTACACCTTCCCACTCAAATGTACTCCTATTTATCTTAATTAGCTTCTAACAAGTATCCAAAACCAGTGACATACAAATATATGTGCATCTAAATATATACAAACATAAAGAATAATACCTACCAAATGACATTTTAGTTCTTGTATTCTCCTCATAAGATTATATCAAATAATTAAAATATACATAATAAATCAATTTCGCTATTAAGCTCCTCTACTTGATGATCTAATAAAATCAACAAATCACTATGATAAAAGTATTATTTTCCTATCACTTTACTGCCAATACATATATTCATTTATATACGCATACCTTAACATGGAGGGATTTGTTAGTAAAACATTAGGTTTCAACTTAATTGTATTAAACTTTTATTTACGTACATACATATATATCCAATTATATATATTTAGACATATTCAACTCTTAAAATTAAAATTACAAATTAACATGACCGAATATCGATATCCCAAATTACTAATTGCTTAATGAAGTTACGTAAGGACATGAAGAAAAATGACATACACAAAATCATCCTTTCACAATTCACTTTTACGCACTCACACACAGATACCGTATTATCCATCAAATATATTATATAAGAAGCAATCATAATATTGTCTAAATTCATTCGATGCATTGAATCGATGGGAATGAAATTCTAACATACGTTACCCAATATTTATTACCAAAAGGAAATTCCTTAAACTATAACAAAGTGAAACGCGTAGGATTTGGCTACCCTTGCGCACGAAGCAAGGCAACGATGAGCAGATTACATGGGCAAAGCTCAAGGAGAAAAAAATAGAAGCAAGAAACATAAGAAATGATGAGGAACATGAGAGTAAAGGCTATGATTTCCACATAGGTCGCTCCAAGGTAGCCAAAGAGGTGATCAAGTAAAGATAATGATATCAACAAAAGCAAAAGAAAACATAAGCTCCAACCATCAATAAGGGATTAAAGGGTAACACTAAGGAAAAAGACAAAGTCGCAACATGAAGCATTCGAGGGAGCTGTTGGCCAGGCCAAGGCATAGTGTAAAGACAAGATAGCGGGGAATGGATGCCATATAGATGCATCCATCATCATTTACTATGCCATTGAGTCGAATCTCTAGCACTATGGCTTGCTTTGAAGCTAATATACATATGAACATCGAATTCAATGTACTCGCATTACCAGCACAATGTTTGTTAACTAAACTACCAAGCACATTATGCACTCACCTATTATCAAAATATAATATCAAACTTAAACCGAGATATTCAATACCAAACGTATGGCCCAGGGAAACAATAGACAATACTAAATGTTTTCATTATGTAGAGATAGAATTGTATTTCATGGTATTAAGTATATATACGATGTAGTAAATTGGATTCATAATCTACAGTATTGCTTACCGAGCATGAAACATCGAATGCCAACAAAAGGATCAATCTCCTAGTGAAATCAATATAGCCAAAGTGAATATAAAAGGAACGTAGGCATACAGAGGGGCGCAAACTTGTAAGCATCGAATTCCCTACAAAAAGGTTCGCTAAACAAGAAGCATGTTAAGAAGGAGCAACGACTAAGAAAAATAGGTGACAACCTTTACAAGATGCTCGAAACAACATTACTATATGAGTAGACATGATTACGTGGTATGCTCTAAGGGATTCAAAGGTGAAGTTGCAAGATTAATTGTTCTATCCATGTTCAGTTTCCTACTGATAAATATAACAATTATTGTAACGAAATCATATCAAGATAAAGACCAAACATATAAGGATTGGAGTTTTCTTGGTGCACCTACATTGCAATTGAGAGAAAGAATTCTTGGGAGAATACCTGAAATTTCTTCTCCTCCACAAGGTTTACCCTTCCCTTCCATATGAGCTGGTGGCGCAAAATATTTGTTGCCTTTTCCTTAAATGTCTCGCCCCCCTTCCAAGCTTTGATTAGATGGGCATCCGCAAAAATATCCTTCACAAAATATATCTATATGGCTACGAGAAGCTCTCCGCCATTCAGCAGAAAGCCGTCATGTTCATCTCCGCCAGTTGTGACGCCATTGCCTAGGCTCAGTCTGGTATGAGAACATCCAGGCTCACCCTCATCGTTTTTCAGATGGTTGATACCTCCATTTGTGAGGTGTAGGCATTAATAGTCTCGCCCACTGCAATATTTCCAATAGGTTTACAACACCGAAATAGCTAAGACAGTATAGTAAGGCCGCAGATTTTGGGGGTGAATAAAGATAAGACTTTGATGATAAAAGGATGAAGCATCAGTCGATACAATGTGAGGGGAAATGACCGAAAATGAAGTTAAGGAAAGCACGATGTGACTAACAATTGAACTTGTGAAGAAAGAATCTTGGTAGATGACAAGAGCCCCGTCTCTTCCCTTCGTTCACGAAATAAGATCGATATATATCTAAAACACAAGATGCAGTCGGTGTACTTCAAGATTAGAGACCTAAATTCATCACGTCAAAATCCTTCAAAGATGACTTGCTTAAGCATGCAGAATAATCTCTCTCCCCCAAAGACAGACATATTTTCTATCTAATAAAAATGTCATAAAACGACAAGTTTCAATTAGTTTGAAATCTTATCTTTCTATTTATTTTAAATCACTTAATTAGAATAATTATCTTTTCTCCAAAACAAAATCAAATAAATCTCAAAAGAATAGGAAATATTTCTATCTTCTAATTGCTTTAACTCAAAGTGACATCATTCAATTTATATATATATATATATAGAAGTTTAAAATCAAATTACTTTCCTCTTTTTAATCAATACTTTAATAATGATAATAGTAATGTTTATCTTCATTTATTTTCTTATCATTAAAGTTTGAAATCACATTATTTTATTTAAATAATTACTAACACCTTTATAAACATACTTCTTATAGCTATTATTTTAATTTAATAATTAATAATCCAAAAATCAACCATTATAAGTTTCTATTTTTGACAACTAGATCGAAACTATGCATGCACTTGCATGATAAACCTTCCATCTTTTAATGGATTTTCTTGCTTTTATCTTTCCTCAAACTTAAGTTCAATTTTAATATTTTATCTTCTCTAATATTTTCTCACTTTTAAATTTATTAATTAAATTCAATCATTAAACAATAATTATCTTTCCTCATTTAATCTGTTTACTTACAATTATATTGCTTTCATCTTTTAAATAATTAACTCCCAATGATAATTCAATTAACATTTATTATTAAATCTAATTCTTTATTTAATTCCAAATAAATCAAGTGACCTTATAATTAAATCAATTTGATTAATCAAATCTAGTTATAATATTAGTGTTATCGCATAACCTCAAAATCAAATTAAATAATACAATCACAAAATCATCATGACATTACCAATCAACCAACCCCACTTACTCAATAACACTTTTAACAAACGAACACGACATGACCACCCATCAAACAACTTACTGGAATGTCAAGAATGACCGAAACGGAGGGGCACTACATATCCCAATTCTTTTGGCCAATTTTTTTAATGAATATATAATATTTTATGAATTTTTGAAGTGGACACATCCCGAAAAGCTGAAATTTGAGCATACTCCCCCTAATTTATTTGAAAACTAATCAAAAATCAATATTTTTTCATTATGTGTAGAATGGAGTCTAGTTTACAAAAATGTAATTTGTTCCAAAATTCGATGAACAAGTAAAAATCTATTCCAAAACTAGCACATGTTGGTTTTTGACAAAAAGCTAAGGTACTAACAAGAGAAGTTATGGATGAAAACCTTAACATAATCAAAGCGTAATTTTTTATATATATTTAGATAGCTAAGAGAGAGCCTAAAGTCATCACAATTTTTTTAATAAACTTGCATTGAAAGACATGTAAAACTGACAGTTAGCATAGCCAAAAATATGTAGAATTTTGTTACCCTTTCAAAAAATCACATCCTTGGTATTTCCCAATGTAGCTAATTCAAGGCAAATGCCAAATTTGGAGAGCACCAAATTTGGTGCTAGCCAAAAGTTACATTGCATTTGGCGAGCACCAAATTTGGTGCTATCCAAATTTGGCACTTACCAAATGGTGATGTATTGACAATAAAACAAACTTCACTAATTTTTATTTGTCTCTCACTGCCCCACTTTGATAAGGCTTAAAGTTTACAGTTTATGATCGATGATAGATAGTCGAGGTTTTACCTTTCAGTCCCCATTTGTCTCCTTCCCTCCTAACCAATACTTACCTTAATCTCTCTTAACCCTCTCTAGGTCTCGCCCACCCTCTATACCTTGCCTTCCCTCATTAACCCCATATCCATCCTTTCCTCTCTACCTCTCTCTTCTTCTATCTCCCTTTGTTACTATTTCTCACCCATTTCTCTTGATCGTACATCTCCCTCCAAACCTCTCTCTCTCTCCCCCCTTCCTCCTCTCTCTCTACTCTCTATCTCCCTTGTTGCCTCCTTCCCTCTCTACATATCTATCTCCCCTCTCCCTCTCCTCTCTCTACTCTCTATCTCACCCTACCTCTCCTCCCCTCCTTACCTCCCTCTCTCTATGTTTATGTCTCTCTTTGTCTCCATCTCTATGTTTGTCTCTATCTCTATGTATCTCTATCTATCTATCTCCCTCCCTCTTTCTTTATAACTCTCTCCCTTTTTCTCTCACCTCTTTCTCCCTCACTCTCTCCATCCCTCTCTACTTCTCTCTCTCCCTCCCCTCTTTTTGTCTAACTCTCTCTTTTCCTCTCTCTCTCTCTCACTCCCTTCCCCCTCTCTAATTTTCTCTATTTCTCACCTTTCTATCTCACCTCTCTCCCACCCTCCCTCCATCCTTCCTTCTCTAATTTTCTTTGTGTCCCCTCCTCTCTTTGTATTTTTCTCTTTATATGTCTCTCTCTTCCTTCCTCCCACTCACCTTTCCTTTCTACTTATCTATATCTAACCTATCCCTCTATACCCCTTTCTCTCTCCCTCCATCCCTCTCTAAATATCTCCACCTTCTTCCTTCCTTGTCTACCCTCTCTATCACCTCTCACACTTCTCCCTCCCTCCCTCTCTCTTTATCTCACCTCTCCTTCCCTCCCTCCTCTCTCTACTACTTATCTCTATCTTGCCAAATTCTCTCTCTCTCTCTCTCTAAGTATTTCTTTCCTTCCC
>VDFB02000363.1:24979331-25006129 GCA_007258455.2 Sequoia sempervirens
TGGTACACTATCTAGAACCTATGGATATGATTCTAATGATCAAAATGATAGTATAGTCAAAGGTTAGAACTCAAGTCAAGTTCAAATCATTCTGGTGAATCAAGAAAATCAAGAGGATGGAGAAACTGGTGGAAGGACAAAAGAGAGATCAGAAGAGCTTGAAGTTGAAGAACATTCTAAGAAGACTCTAAGGTATGTAAGATTGAATCATTTAGAGAATCAGATCATAGGTGATAAGAACAAAGGTGTCCAAACTAGGAGAAGAATTGTAGAAGAATATTGTTTGATTTCAAAAACTGAGCCTAACAATGTGAATGAAGCATTGAAAGATGAACATTGTGTTGAAGCAATGAATGAGGAACTACAACAAATTGAAAAGAATGATACATGGATTCTTGTTCCCAGACCTAAGGATAAGAATGTAATTGGAACTAAATGGGTTTCTAGAAACAAATTGGATAAACAAGGTGAAGTGGTTAGAAACAAAGCAAGACTGGTATGTAAGGGATATTCATAGATGGAAGGTATTGATTTTGAAGAAACATTTTCCCCTATTCCTAGAATTGAAGCAGTGAGATTGTTTCTTGCTTATGCTGCTTATAAAGACTACAAAGTTTATTAGATGGATGTCAAGTCAGCTTTTCTAAATGGTGAGTTAGAAGAAGAAGTGTATGTTGAGCAACCAGATGGATTCCAGTTGACTGATCAAGGAGATATGGTTTTCTGATTGAAGAAAGCATTGTATGGACTCAAACAAGCCCTTAGAGCATGGTATGCTAGATTGGATAAGTATTTGGTGAAGCTTGGATTTAACAAAGGTACTACTGATAGTAATTTGTATTTCAAGAATGATGATAAAGATTTGATTGTGGAAGCTTTTGTTAATGATATCATATTTGGAGGAGATGATAGCTTATGCATGAAGTTTGTTGATGAGATTGATAATGAGTTTGATATGTCAATGATTAGAGAGATGAAATTCTTCTTGGGATTGCAAATTACTCAGTTAGATAAAGGGATTTTTATATCTCAGTCCAAGTACGTGAAAGAGTTGTTGAAGAAATTTGGTATGGATGATTCAAAGCTAGTTGGTACACCCATGGTGACCGGATGCAAGTTAACAACTGATGACAGTTCTTCGAAGGAAAATCAGACTAGATACAGATCAATGATTCATGGATTGTTGTATTTGACTCAAACTAGGCCTGATATCATGAATGTTATATGTATTGTTGCAAGATTTCAAGCTGATCCTAAAGAATCTCATGTGACTGTTGTGAAGAGGATTTTCAAATACTTAAAGGGGACAATTGATTTTGGTCTATGGTATCCTAAAGATGATGATCTTACTTTGAGTGCCTTTACTAATGCTTATTGGGAAGGAGATGTGAATGATAAGAAAAGTACTAGTGGTGGAGCAGTTTTCTTGGGAAAGAAGTTGATTTCATGGTTAAGCAAAAAGAAAAATGCTATTTCTTTATCTATTGCAGAGGCATAATACATTGCTACTACTAACAATTGTACTCAAGTACTATGGATGAAGCAGATGTTGAAGGATATTAGAGTTATGTATGATGAGCCTATTGTTATATTCTGTGATAACTCAAATTCTATTAACATTTGTAAGAATCTAGTGCTGCATTCCAAGACCAAGCATATATCTATCAAGTTTCACTTTTTGAGAGAGAAAGTAAGTGAAAAGGAAGTCAGATTGGAGTATGTGCCTACTAAGGAGAAGATTGCAAACTTATTTACCAAGCCATTGCCTAAGGATACTTTTGAGTATCTCAGAGGGAAGTTAGGGGTGATTACACCTCCTAATCAGAACTAAGGATGCATTTATTTGCATCAATCCATGCATTTCATGATCATATTTTGATATGGATTGATGTTGTGGTGCCTGCTACTCAGGGGGAGTATTCATATGTTCAGATGTTAAGGTGTTTAAATACGTGGTTCAGATCTTGCATCGAAGAGATCTTTGTAATTGATGTTAAAGGGGGAAAAGAGTAATGTGAAAAATCTTTGTGGGGAGAAGATTTGAGGAGAGAAGAGTCATAACCTAAGGAGGAATAAGTGTAGTGTTGATGGTATTTTTCACGTCATGTGTTGCCATCAATTCCAAAGGGGGATATTGTTGGATTTTGTGGTGTGTTGCTGATATGTGGTTTTCATTGATGTCAACACTATTAGAATTGTTCCATTAGAAGTTGTATATGTCGAGGATATTGAGAAAATTGTAATAAGAAGTGCTACAGGTTGTTAGTGGTGAAGTGAAGTTATTTATGTCAATGTGATCAGTACATTGTTATTCAAAGGTTGTGGACTAAATGGTTTCTTGATGAGTATATCTAGTTTATCCACGTCAAGTTTTAGAGATTTGCATGAATATTTGATCAAGTTATGAAGATTTGCATTATGACAATTTTTTTTTTACTTCAGTTTGTGTTCCTGAATTAAGATCATGTGATTTCAATAAGTTCATTTGCGATAGGTGCTTCTCTGGTGTTTCATGATGCTTGTGGATGTTTCTAGTTCGTGCTCTATCTATGTTGCACGTCTGAATTGATTGTTGTGCTCATGATCCGAGATTTTCTCTTGTGTGTTCATGTTTTTCATGTTATTGGTCGACAAGGTGTTGAAGCATATTGTGGATCTTCAAGGAGTAATTAATTGAAGTGGTTCATGTTTGAGGATGTTATTTTTTGTCTTCACTATGTTGTGGATGACCTTGGTTGATTCACATGAATAATCTTTATTTGATCTGAGCTGACTGTTTATATTCTTTCTTGCTATTTTGTTGAAGCCGACTTATAGTGATGTAATCTCTTGTTGCAAATATATAAGAGCAGTTTTTTTATCATTTGGAAGTGTGAATGAGAGTTCAAAAGTGTGAAGTTTCTGAGTCCTATGTTGGAATATTTTTCAAATCATTCGAAGGAAGAGCAAAAAGTGAAGAAGAGTGAAGAAGTGTCCATGTGCTTAATCAGAAGTATAACCAGGCATTAGTAGATGCTATTTTCTTAGTTCAAAGTCTGGTGGATTTAATCAAAACCTTTCTATAAGATAGTGTTTCTTCCTTTGTAATTTAGCAGTGAGCTCTAGGTAGTGTGCCTGAATGCATGTGCATCCCCCATTCATATTTTCTTATACTTTTAATAGGGTATAATATTTTTGACTAACCTCCACCATGGTTTTTCCCCTAACAGGGTTTCCACATAAAAATATTGGTGTTATGTGTGCTTCTGATGTGTTGTTCATTTATTCTTTCATGGTTAATGATAAGATCTAAGTATAAGGTTAATAAGTTGAATAAGTTTGAGATTTAGTGACAACTGATTCACCCCCCTATCAGTTGTCTACCCTTGAGTTTCCAACATGATAGTTAGGTAGAGAGAATTAGAGAGGGAAGGAAAGATGGGTAGAGAGGTATGTATGGATAGAGAGAGGTGAGAAAAAGAAAAAAGAGAGAGGGAGGGGAGATAGAGAGGAGGGAGGGAAGGAGGGAGTGAGAGGTAGGGAGGGAGGGAGAGAAAGGTGAGAGATAGGTGAGAGAAAGGTGAGATAGAGAAGGGAGGGAGGGAGGCATTGGTAGGGAGAGATGTGAGATAGAGAGAGTAGAGAGAGGGGAGGGAGAAGTGAGAGAGATGTGATAGAGAGAAGAATAGAGCTAAGGACAAATGTCAAGAGATTGAGAGAGGGAAGGAGGGAGGGAGGGAAAGAGAAAGAGGTATAAAGGGATAGGTTAAAGATAAAAATAAGTATAGAGTTTAAGGGTTTAAGGGATAAGGATTGAGGGTTGATGGATATGGTCTAAGGTATATAGTTGAGGGATTAGGGTTGAGGCTTGAGGCTTGAGATTTTAAGGTTTTAAAATTTTAGGGGTAGAGGGTTGAGGGTTGAAGGTACATGTATAAGGAATAGGTTTTAAAGGTTGAGGGTTGAGGTTCTAGGTTTTAAGGGTTGAGGGTAGAGGAATTAAGGGTATATGGTTAAACGGTTGAGGGTTGATGGTTTAAGGGGTGAGGGTTGAGGGATGAGGGTTATAGGATTGAGCGATTAGGGTTAAAGAGTTGAGGTTAAAGGGTTGAGGCTTATAGGATTGAGGGTTGAAGTTTGAGGGTTGAAGGTTGAGCATTGTAGGATTGAGGGATTAGGGTTTAAGGATTTAGGGATTAAGGTTTTAAGAGTTGATGGTTGAGGGATTAGGGTTTAAGGGTTGAGGGTTAAATGGTTGAGGGTTGATGGATTAGGGTCTAAGGTATAGGGTTGAGGGGTTAGGGTTTATGGGTTTAGGGATTAAGGTTTTAATGGTCAAGGGTTGAGGGATTGGGGTTTAAGGGTTGAGGGTTGATGGATGAGGGTTTAAGGGTTGAGGATTGAGGGATTAGGGTTTAGGGTTGAGTATTGAAGTTTGAGGGTTATAGGATCAATAGATTAGGGTTTAAGGGTTGAGGGATTACTTTCTAAGGTATAGGGTTTAAGGCTTTAGGGGTGAGGGATTAGTGTCTAAGGTATAAGGTTTAAGGATTTAGGGTTTAATCCTTCTTTTCCTCTCCATCCCTTAGCCATCTATATTTTTTTATAAAATTCTTTGGTAGTCATGTATGGAAAATGTGGTAGCATAAAAAAGGAAATGAGCTATATAATAGTAAGAAAAAGTATAGACAAGGTAGTGAGCTGCGAGGAAATCACCATGAGACCTCACTTCTTTGAGGCATTTTTTCAAATAGCTCACTACCTTGTCTATGATTTTTCTTACTATTATGATTTGATCATCACCATGAGACCACATTTCTTTGAGGCATTTTTTCAAACAACTCACTACCTTGTCTATGCTTTTTCTTACTATTATGCTTTGATAGATTTTTTCCATGCATCCATAGTTTGTTCAAAAGAACATGTTTTATGCTTTTAGCCATAGCAAAAAGGGGACCTTGGAATGGGGTATGACATTTATCAAAACATGAAAGGGGGATTTTCATGAGTGTTATGGTTACAATTGGACCTTAGTAGACAAATGGAAAATGTGGATGCATAGACAAGGCACATGAACTGTTTGAAAAAATGCATCAATGAGATATGTCCTTTTGGACTACAATGATTGCAAGATATGCAAAAAATGGATTTGTTGAAAAGGCTTTATAAAATTTAAAGAAAATGCAATTTCTACATGTAAAACCAAATTCCAAAGAAATTTCCAACATCCCACAGCCTATACCAAAAAGGAAGCTTTGGAAAGGGGTATGCACATCCATAAAAGAAGGATTGAGAAATAATGTATTATATTACATAGTTATAACTAATCTCATAAATGTGTATACAAAATGTGGAAGCATACACAAGGTAGGTCAAATGTTTAACAAAATTCCTCAAAAAGATGTGGTCTCATGGACCACAATGATTACAAGATTTGCACAAAGTGGATTTGTTGAAAAATATTTTGAAACTTCGAAGAAAATATAATTGCAAGGGGTAACTGCAAAAATATGGGGGGCCAAATAGTGGCCAATTTAGTTTTTCATCCCGAAATAATGAAAAATGCAAGCATGTTATAGTAAAAAATGCTCACGTTATGGGTTGGTAGTGACCAAGCCTAGGCTCGGTCATTACCAAGCCATAAACCAAGCTCGTTATAATGTGCTCACATCATGGTTTAAATTTCTAACAATGTGTGCATTTTGAGTTCAAAAATTGTGCATTTTTTGAAATAAAAAAACCATTTCCAAAATACGAGCACGTTACATGCTTGCATTTTGGTCTACATTGAAATTTTTTCCTTCTCTTTTTCTTGTCTCTTTCTTCTTGTTATCTTTCAGGGAAACTATATACATGAAATAAAAACTTAAGTATAAGTTGACATTTACATATGGATATTTACTTTCTTATACTTTAAGTTATATTTCATGTATATAGTTTTAGGATGTTTGAGAGTGGTTTCAGATCTCTAGGAGTTATAATTAAAATTCTAGTTTTTTAAAGATCTTACAATTTTTTAGAAAGCCAAATTTTAGTAATCAAGAGGTCAAATTTCAGTACTTAGAAATTTGTATCATCTTTCTCGCTCTATCACACTCATTTTTTATCCCTTATGCTCTAGACCTCTCTCTCACACTCTCTCCTTCCCTCTATACTTCTATCTATCTCATGTCTCTCTCTCCCTCCATCCCTCCCTCTGTTCCTCCTTCTCTCCTTACCTCTCTAATTTTCTCTATACCCTCTCTATCTCCCCCCTCTCTCTCTTCCTCCCACCCACCTTCCCTCTCTACTTCACTCTATCTAACCCATCCCTCTACCTCTCTCTCCCTCCCTCCTCTCTCTCTCTCTCTTAATCTCTCCACCTTCCTCCTTCCCTCTCTCTCTTCCTACATCCCACCCACCTTCCCTCTCTACTTCTCTTTATCTAACCTATCCCTCTCTTCCTATCTCTCACCCTTCCTTCTCTCTCTCTTAATCTCCCCTCCTTCCTCCTTTCCCCCTCTTTCTCTCATTCTCTCTATCAAACTTCTCTCTCCCTTTGCCCCTATTTATGATTTTGGTTCTAGATGGATATTTTTAGTGACATGGATTTATGAATTTGGTGGAATTTATGAACTTATAATGAACAATATATAATAGTATATATTTTATGATTATCTACTAGATCATGATTTCTCCTGCTGAAAAATTGTAATGTATATGTGTGTGTGTGTGTGTGTGTGTGTTAGACATAAAATGAGCTTTTGTGAATATTTCAAGTTTATTGTTTAGTATGTACATGCATGTACTAAAAATTTGCATATAGTTCTTAAATTTTGAAATTTGTATGTATGTAGTACATAGTTTGGTTTAATGATTTGTACACATGCAAATTATGCATCATATTTTTTATTTTAAATGTATGTACATTTTTGAATTTTGTATGGACATGCTCAAGTTAATCAATGTATATATATGTGCATTTCAATTAAATATATGATCTTAATATATATGTTACTCATCCTATTTCAATTAAATATATGATCTTAATATATGTATGCACATCCTATTTTGTATGATTTGATGTAGGTGAACATTTATATCTCATATCATGGATGATTTAACATTGATGATATCATCAATCCACCACCTCGGCCATAGCCACATCCACCTCCCTCTCCCCCTCCACCTAATATGCCACATCCAACACCTATCACATATGATAGGCTCACTTGCGAGCACGTATAAATGATCAAGTTGCATCCTTAAAAAATCAAATCAATGCTATGCAGAGTCAACCATTGATTCCACCACATGTGAGATGTTTTGCATCTACGATGCAAAACGTTGTTGATTCCATCAGGATGATCGATTCTGATCTTGATAGGCATCGATGAGAGAGAGAACAAATGAGACAATTTTATTCTAATGGTCTCTCTTACAAAAAAGTATTAGACCTTAAAATAACGAAAGCCCATCTAGCCCCCTACTTTCTAGACCTCGTTACTCAACAACCCATTCCACCTAACAAATCTAGAATATCCATGAGGTGGTGCATACATCCACAGATGAGTGCACATTTTTGGGATCGATGGTATATGGTTTTTGATAGTCCTCCACATACTAATTGGGAGTTCCCATTGTATTTTTTAAGAAAACTATATGTAGAGTTTGTTCTAGGGAAAAAAGCCCAATTATTTTGATTTTACATCATTTCAGGGTGTTGATGGCGGTATGCGACAACAGAGGTTAGGGGCAAGGGTTGATCCCCAATGCCCCGTGCATGTGCAACCCCTTGTTATTGCTCTTGTTCCTCCCATTCTCGCACCTATACAACATCGAGCTCTGGTCTCAACATTAGGTTCCCTTAGTATACTTGTAGGAGACCTTGATCAACATGCTTCTGTGATAGTGGGTGGGGAGCATAGAGATGATGATGATGGAGGATTTTTTTATGGAGCTAGTCCGAGTACCGCTCCAGGAGTGTTGAGGTCAGTCCCCCATATATGTACTAGTTGTCATCAAGTATGTTATGGACCTGATCAGACCACACCTAGTTTAGGTGGATGCAGAGATTCTAGTGGTTCATTTGGTCGCATCAGTTCATTTGTAGAGTTTCTTATAGCATACCATCACCCTGAGGACACTGTGACACAGGTATAAATATGCATCTATGTACCTTCATTTTATAAGGATTTTGATGGATGTATATATCAAAGAAAATTTTGCAATACATTTTAAAAATCAAATTATTTGGTGTACAAATGACACTAACGATGGGGAAATCATCTATTCCATGAGTACATACATCAACACCGGTCGTACTCGGTAACCCTTATGGGGTATTTTGATTTCAATTTTTAAAATTATATATGAAATCATAAATTTAACTTGAGTTTTAAATTTATAATTGAATAACATATATGTTGGTTTAGGCGATTCAATCAACATCCACATCGATTCCTCCTGAGGGATTGCCAACCACTCCTCCATTATCGAGCATCATAGATCAGGGGCAGGTACATTCATATTGTAAATTTGTTTAAAGTTTACATTAGTATAGTTACAATTTTATGAATTTTGAATTCACTAGATATATGAAATACATGCATGTAGACTTGTAAATATTATAAGTGTTAAATGTCTAGGTTCATACCACAATGAGAATGGGCATCGGGAAAACATTTGATGTTGTAGCTACTCGTGAGGTCACTGATTTCCAAGTTGTTTACAAAACTTTATACACAAAATGTGCAAACTTGAATATATATATATATATAATCCTAATTCAATTGTACATGCTTTAATTTTGATCTTGTAGGGCTTTGTTAGTGCAACTTTCAGCCCTGACCCAGACATAGTTACACCACCAAGAGGACATGTAGAGCAGGCTCTAGATTAAATGGTAATTTAAAATTTTTATTATATTTAAAGTCAATTATAAATTACATATTCTGAATATAACTTAAATTTTAAATTTTAAATTGAATATATACATAATATGAGATTTGTTACATATTATTTTTCTTTTATAGCATGAGACACATCTTGTAGTTGAGCATGTACAGACAAGTCCTAGATAAGAGCCTGGTGCACAACCTAAGAATACGGTACAATTAAAATATGATAAATTATAAATTAAATTGAATTAAAAAAAAATTAATTGTAGAGTTGTACATCTAATTTCAAATTTCTTTTTCTTATTTATGTAGATTGATTTAGAGAATTTAGAGGTTGCTTCAGGTGCACCAGAGCATCCAAACATAGATATGACGGTAATTTAATTTTATGATGGATTATAAATTAAATTGTCATTAAATCATTTTTCATTGTCTTACATATGATTTCATCTTTCTCTTGTACAAAGTGTTTCAGGTCATCTGCATAGTCTGCATGGTGTGAAGAGGTCTCTTGATTATAGAGACAGTACATGACCTAGAAACATGTGATTTTATGTGTTATATTTGTTTATTTCATGGACTATATTTCTGGTTTCTCATGTACTTTGTTGGACTTTATATTTCATGGCTCAAGTACTTAGTTGGACTTTAGTTCATGGGTTGTACTATGGATTTTATTTCATGCGCTTAATATATTGGTTTCATGCTCTTAATATGTTACATAAATTATGGAATTTATTATTTTTTGAAATTTTAATTTACTCATGTACATTTATGCATTTTATGTTCATAGTCAAGACATTAATATAGGACATTAATGTGAAATTTAGTGATCTCATACATGATATTAATATAAGACATTTTAATATTTATACTTTACAAATTTAGTAATCTCATACATGATATACATGATATGTACATTCAATAATTGGTGATAATTACTCAATGAACTTATTCAATTCACGTCAATCAATAATTAGTCAATAAATCATAATTTACAAACAAAAAAATTCTGTTTATATACCAGAAAGGATAAAATTTTAATAAATAAACAATACCATAGAAGATTAGAGAATAAAAGCATTAATAAATTCCATAAATAATAACATCTAACACTAATTTATAAGTTTTCAAAACAAATAATGACATCCCATACTAATTTAAAAGCTATCAAAAGAAATAATGGCATCCAATACTAATTTATAAGCTATCAAAACAAATAATGGCATCAAATACTAATCTATAAGTTGTCAAAACAAATAATGGCATCAAATACTAATCTATAAGCTATCAAAACAAATAATAGCATCCAACACTAATTATAGGTTGTCTTAAGGAGTCGTAATACGACGTCTTAAGAGGATCAAAGAAGAGTATAATTGAGTATAAATATTAAGTGATATTAACAAGTATTATAAGTTTTAGGGTGATTCATCATAACACAACGTCTTGAGGGGATGTCTTAAGGGGATGTCTAAAGGGGTCATAATAGAACGTCTTAAGGGGATTTTTTAAGGGGTTATAATGCAACGTCTAAAGGGGATGTCTTAAGGGGTCTTAAGGGGATGTCTTAAGGGGTCATAATAGAATGTTTTAAGAGGATGTCTTAAGGGGTCATAATACAATGTCTAAAGGGGATGTCTTAAGGGGTCTTAAGGGGATGTCTTAAGGGGTCATAATAGAATTTCTTAAGGGGATGTCTTAAGGGGTCATAATACAACATCTAAAGGGGATGTCTTAAGGGGTCATAATAGAATTTCTTAAGGGGATGTATTAAGGGGTCATAATACAACCTCTAAAGGGGATGTCTTAAGGGGTCTTAAGGGGATTTCTTAAGGGGTCATAATAGAATTTCTTAAGGGTATGTATTAAGGGGTCATAATACAATGTCTTAAGGATATAATTGATTTAACAATAATGTATGCATGATATTTAGTGATTATACAATTAGACATAAATTTTCAAAGTAGGAAAACATGCACATTTAACAAACAAAAAATATAGAATATTGTTGATACATAGAAGTACATAGAGTATGTTTAATTTTGTAAGTATGTATGTACATATATGTCATCTCAAAACAATGTTTACAAAATTTGGATATGCCATCTCAAGAACATCTCAAACTCGTGCCTAGAATGTAGTAGGTCTTCACACCACCTGATATCAAAAAGGTACAAGCAATATCAATGAAATCATCAAAACATACATATTTTAATTTATATAAAACTATCTATATGTACACAACTCAAGTACTGCATTTAAAAGTATTCCACACATGTTTGTAGGTTGAATCTAGGCATCCTCTCCTTTTTGTTTCAAAGTATGAGATCAATGCAATTATGGCTTAAGGATACAAAAAAGGACGATAAATCAATTTTTTAACTATTAATGTACAAGCAATATCAATATGTAATCAAAACATGTATTTAAATATAATTTAACTAATAATTACCTATTTTTACCAAGTATTCCATGTTGTCTAGGTTGAATCTGCATGGACTAGATCCTTTTTGTGATTATGCCTTAAGGATGTATAAAAGGACAATTTAAATCAATTTCAACTAATAGCACACTTGACCAATGTCGAAACATGTATTTAATGTATTTAAAAGGATAAAATAAAACTAAAACTATATTTACCTATATTTACTTATTCCATTGTACCATTTTCATCCTCTCTTTTTTGCAATGCATCTATGATTGCCTCATGCTCTTCCATAAAAATTGACCATAGCACTTTTTTGAGGGTCTTCCACAATACCGCTCTAGTTTTATATTTGTTGCCACCACCAAATGTGAATAATGTATAGTCTTTTTATGTGTTTCATAGTCTTCGAATGCAGGTAGACCATTCTTTCTTCTTAGGTATTTTTGTAGCCAAGTGCCAACAACCAACACTAATCCTATTGGAAAACATGTTCAAAAACCATCATCAAATAAGTTCTCAAAATTTTCTTCAGGGGATCAAAGACTTGTTCTAAAAAATTGCTTAAGGGGATAAAAAACTTGTTATCAAAATTTACTTACGGGGGTGTCTTAAGGGGATCACCGTACCTGTTGGATAATGAAATCCATCATCATCTTCTCGAGGTGCTATTAACTTATGTTTAGTTTCCACACAATGAACCAACCAATATTATGTTTTCTCTTCATTCCCCTTAGGTGCAATAACAACATACACATGTCCTTCCTACAAAATTCAATTTAATAACTTGCGCATATCCATATAAATAATTTAGTATTACAAAATAAATTAATAAAGTGAAATAAAATGAAATAAATTGAATTAAAATTACCTTCCTGTACAAGGTTTGAAACATGGTCATAATATTTAGATGCAAACACTTGATCATTTTCTTCAATAGTTCTTTCATATTGATCATGTGCTTCTGCAGGTGTCAACGATCTTTGCTCCCACTATTCAACCCATTCTATATTTTCACATGCTTCCCAATCTCCTGAGATACAAAACTAGAAAAAACATGCAAGATCCCTTGTCCAAATAGTCTATGTGCTTGTTGTTGCACTCCTAAATGAATGCCATTTAGTAGATCCATTGATTGTCTCACAATAAACTCTAGGTACAATTTTCTCTTCTTCCACCAACCAAAAGAATCGATGAACTATAGAGTAGTCACTCGAATTAGGTGCAAATAATCTTCACCAATCTACAATCTCACGTGCATCTTTAAATTTTACTAAATCCTCAAATTTTAATTAAATTCTCTAGCAAGAATTGTTTTGGCACACGCACCAGCTCCATCATGTTCTCCTTTACCATGCCCAACTTAAAAAAAACTCCATATATGCTAGACATTAAGTTCCTTGTGAACCCTACTTAACCAATAGAACATTCAAACATTCTTGAACTGCCCCATACAATTATCTAAACATATGAGGTGTTCTTTCATCTGGATTCCTCTTTCTCTTAAATTTCTATAAAATATATTGAAACAGTATTGAAAAAACTTTGACAAGTGTAACCGATTGTCACTCAAATAAAAATAATACTCCCTCAAAACTTTTCTATCATCCTCAATGCTATCATCTACATGTCTATAAAAAATATGGACAAACATATCTACTTGCACTGAATTATAATATTGAGATTGAATTTCCTCTTATGGAGCGAGATTATAATTCTTCGCAAAATCAACCATTGAAAGTATAGTACCAATTGGAAATGTGTTTCTACATGTGTGAAATTTTCCATCAAGCCATCAAGCATGTTCAGAGTGCATGACATATTATGGTACAATTTTATTCTTAAATTCACTAATGAATGCATGCACACTAACTTTTTCTGTAACTAAATCACAATGCTTTCCTATTTTTCCATCTTTTAAAGAATAATTAACATTCTTAAATATTTTAACATCTACTAATTGTTGTCCAAATTCATGATCAACACTTTCATGCAAACAAATTCTTAAAAATGAAAGATTTCCACAGTTAATGCATTGTCCAGAAATACAAGAACTTTAATAAAATAATTTATCATTAGATTTTTCACAAAACAAACCTAAAATAAAGTTTCTTATTGCTTCAGGTGGCATATTAATACCACACTCTTGTATAATCATGTTAATATGCAAGGTACAACGTATATATCGAAAAACATCATAAAAATAACAAAATTGAACATGTATTTTACAACAAGATATTCGTTGCTTATTAATTTTTACATACCAGGGTTTACATTTTTCAAAAGACCTTTGACTTATTTTAATATTACTAGGTAACACTGAATTGCTACAAAATTTTCTATAAAATTCAGTCTGTGTTGTATCTAATAGGTGTTTTGGGTGAGGATCGCGAACTTTGGACCCCACCCTTAATTTTAAAATATCTCTAGCATTAGATGAAACCCTAGTATTATCATGCCAATATTTTTTCGATCAAAGATTTAGTTTCAACATTCAATTTCATATCAGACCTCGGTAGTCATCCGCTAAAACTTCAACATTGATTGATAGGATCATTTTCTATACTTTCTCTTCTTTTTGCCACTCTTAGCAATGTTTTAGGATGTATTTTTAAAACTTCACTAATATTGCTTACCATTCTTTTATTCAAAGTTGCTTTATTAACTATAGCAGTTGTTATAGCTCTTCTTGCTGCGTTTTTATCTTTAGATCGAGTATTTTTCCCAATAGATTGAATGGCACTAGCAATAGTAGACATAATGTGTTTTAATGATTGATCTTTTCTTTTTGGTTTAACATAAAAGCCTAACCTTTTCATTACTTTTCTCATTTTTTGCATTCTCACCAATTGCATCATTAGTTGACATTGAAATGCAATTTTTTTACGATAAAAGAATTTGGTGTATATTCTATTGGCATGTGTTCTTATTTTCCTCCAAAAAATTTGACCAGGAAGATTATCAAAAACACCACTTCCAATTTAAAAAAATGTATTTTCATTAAATTCAACACCACATTCTAGATTTTCATCTTCATTTTAATCTTCATCTTCATTTTCATTTACATTTTCATCTTCATTTTCATCAACAAAACAGTTTTCATTTTCATTTTCATCAAAAATACATGTTTTGTTTTCATTTTCAAGAAAATGATCATTCTGATTTTCATTTGCAACAAAAGATTTTTCTTTTTCATTTTCAACAAATTCTATAAAAGTTTCATCTCTCTGAATATCATCAATGTCAACATTATTAAGTCCAACATCTTGTAAAACTTCTACATACAAATTTACCATTTCACTAACATGTGGATTTGAAGACATAGTAGGACTTTTTCATATAATCATATTCTTCTCCAAATTGACTCCTTGCAAATTAGCTTCATCTACAACCATGGTATCCTCAATGTTTTCATCTTCAATAGTTGTGGAATTGGATGCTCCACCATCATTCATTGATTTCATTCTCATTCTTCTTTGTCTTTGTCTTTGTCTATCCTTCTCTCTATTTGCTTCAACTTCTTGAGGAGTCAATGTCTTCCTTCTCTTATTACGAGCTTTATCTCCCAGGATTATAAAATTATCAAGCACAAATGAATGCTAATAGTAAAATTCTTCAAAATATTCAATCCAAATTGGAAGTTGAATACCTATTAGGACAAAATTATTCCTCTTTTGTTCCTCAAAACAAGTAGAAAAATAGCACAATTCCACTTTAAAAATTGTTTTCTTCATGCCTCCTTTGAAAAATTCAATCCATATTGCAAGTTGAAGACCTTTTGTTCCTCCAAACAAGCACAAAACTAACACAATTCCACTTTAAAAATGGTGTAGATGATGCCTCCTTTGAAAAAATCAATCAACAATCAAGTTCACCACCTGTAAATACAATAATTCATGAAAAATAGTTCAATTTTACTGCTCTCGGCCATACATGTGAAGTTGCAAACTTCACAGTATTTTTTGGCAGTAAATTTAAATAAAAGAAACAGGACCTCGTTTATAAAAACTGGGATCTCGTTCCCCGATATTTAATGTGGGGACCATTGGAAGGAAAATGGGATCTCGTTTCCCTTCCAACGGTCTGGGAATATTATAAATTAGGGAACAAGATCCCAATTATAAAACGGGATCTCGCTTTTAATAAATGGAATCCCGTTTTATAAGCACGATCCCGTTTTTTAAAATTTAAATTTCTATTAGCTTTTTGTTCAAGTTTTTGCCTAGGATTTTGGTTTAGGAAAAACATTGGAAATATGAACCTAGACCTTCAACCCGGTTTGACCTGCAAGTTGAAGGTCCTAACAATATCAGAGAAAAATATCGACTTTGGACATATGGCTGACAACTTTTTTTGCAGAATTTTTTGAAAAAATTAAAACCCATTTTAGATGAGACAATGCAGATTCTAAATATGTTTTTTTTTTACAATTGGATTATTTTTTCTATTTTTCAATTAATTTCTAATAAAATTGGTCCATAAACTTTAAATATCAAGATTTTTTACTATTTTAATAACTTTTGATCAACATAACATTTTGATAAAATGATTGCACGAGAACAAACTTCAGACAATTCTTTTCAATTTAAAAAAAAATAAAAAAATGATAAGTTTAGGTCATCTTATGCATGTCATACATGATTTTTCAAAACGATAAATCTCCCTAATAAAAATTTAACCAAAAAAACCATATTTAATAAAAAATTACAAAAAAATATTAAGAACAAGCTTCAGTGAGTCACAAATATTTTCCCAAAAGGATTTAGAAAAATATGATAATTTAAGTCAAAATATGGATGTCGTACACGTGCATGGTATGGTAAAAAAAAGTGACTTTTAAATAGTGATTTTTAGAAACGCCTATTGAAACTCAATTTGTACAATCTAGGTATTGAAATAAATTACATATTTGGAAACTAGAATCCAAACACTACATTTTATGATTAATGACTTTTTAAAAGATTCCATCTCTAAGTGCTTCAAATTTTAAGGTCAAATGTGTCAAATTCTGAAAATTAGGAAAAACACTTCCACTTTTTGGCCAAAAAGTGGACTCAACTTCTTGCACACACCCAAAATCTCAACCATTGATTTATGAAAATCTAACAGTTCTAGTGTTATTCCGAAGGTTTCAATTCGCAAGTCTAGTGCTTCAAGGATTTACTTCCAGAATGCAACTATAGCCGTCCATCAAAAATTCAACGAATGGTCCCTCTTTTAAAACAAACTTTATGCACATGTATAATTTAAAATGGGTACATCGCTAGTTTGACGAGACTCAACCCTTAGGATTAAAAACTTAATATTTAAGGATTTGTCTTAAAATATTTTGGTCTGACTTAGGCAATATTAAACGGTAAACAAGAGCACGATGATCGACAGACCTAAATAATTAATAAAATTTCAACCATTGATTTCTAAAAATCTAATGGTTCTAGTGTTATACTAGAGATTTCAATTCACAAGTCTAGTACTTCAACAATTTACTTCTGGAATGCAACTATAGCTGTCCATCAAAAATTCATCGAATGGTCCTTCTTTTAAAACAAACTTTATGCACATGTATAATTTAAAATGGGGACATCGCTAGGTTGATAAGACTCGACCCTCGGGATTAAAGAGTTAAGATTTAATGCTTTGTCATAAAATATTTTGGTCTGAATTAGGCAATATTAAATGGTAAACAAGAGCACGATGACCAAAAAGCCTAAATAATTAATAAAATCTCAACCATTGATTTCTGAAAATCTAATAGTTCTAGTGATATTCCAGAGGTTTCAATTCAAAAATCTAGTGCTTCAGAGATTTACTTCCAGAATGCAACTACAGTCATCCATAAAAAAATCATCAAATGGTCGTGGTTATATTGATTCACCAATGTTTTTTCTTATGCATTTGAAAATAGGTTTAATTTTCCAATAGAAATTTTTTCCAGGTTTGAAAATAGATTTTAATCGCCAATGAAAAATATTTTATCGGTTTAAAAAAATTTGCAATTTTCCAGGATTTTCCATAGACTTCTACCGATTAGAAAATATTCACCAATTGAGATGTTTTTTTCACGAAAAACAAAAAAAATCATCACTAAAGTTAATATTTTTATCAGGAAGTATACAAGATTCGCCAGGATTTTACACCTTCACCCAGTTTTGCTTGCGCGAGACTGTACCCTAGATGCGCTAGAAAATGGACTCAATGCACTACAAGACATACCAAATGCGCTGTAAAATAACTCAGATGTGCCAAAAAAAGTAGTGTATGTGCCATAACAAGGAATGCATGTACTAAACAAGAAGTGTTTCACTGTTTTGACAATTTGTCTGGTTATTTTTCTTTTAAATCTATGAATCTAAATGTTTCTAGGGTATAATCTTCTAAACAATGGATTTTGCTTGGTTTCCTTGTTTGTGAATTATGGAAATTTAATGTTGTAAATGGATGATTTCTTGAATAATGAATTCAAACACAACATCAAGTTGTAAAATAGTTGTTTCTAGCCTAGGAACTAAACATTGAGTGTGTATTCAAGACTATGGTATGATTCCTTTGATTTCCACAGGTATAACACAAGAGAAAATAGATCAATCACTTTTCTAATGTCAAGGGTCACTTAAAATACCACAACCCACATCTTAGAACTATGTCACCTCACACAACCATGTCACCCCGTAGAGGGCACCCATATTTTTTCCTTCCTCGGGTCTTAACCAAAGTCAAATCCTCCACTTTTGGCTAGTAATCTCTGATAGTTATATGGTGAGTATCTTTGGGGTAGATTCTTCCCTCCCCTTGCACTATGATATTAGAAGTGCTCAGAGACTGACTCGACTGGCTTCTACACTTAAGCTTCATACTAAAGGTTTCCGTTCGGTGCGATAATAGATAAAATCCCTCAGGAGACCTTTGAACCTTTAGAACAAATGATTTGGGGATGGTTATCTTGCACACTACCATTGAATTGAGGGTTTCCCCAAATTCACCTTCAATTAGTCTGGGTCAAAAAACTTAGCTTTAGTTGTTCCCACTTAGGTCATTCCTGTAGGGTGAGTACTTTTTCCCACTACGACTAGACCTTCTAAAGGTGCTATCAAAACATGAAATAGTGAGTTTGGAATTCTAGTCACCCAGTGAAGGAGAGAGCATAGGCCTATCACTTTACAAGTATAGTAGACAAGGGGTTTATTAACCTTCTAATTAAACTAGGTTGCTAATTTAATCAAAACAAAGCATTAAAACAACTCCATCCCCTACAAACATCATCAGTAGTTTGATATAATTTTCTTTGACCAGTGTATTAAGCACCTACAACACAGAAAACATAAATCAATTCTCAAAATTTTGAAATTTTGCAAAGTAAATTAAATGCGCTAAAATAGAACTCATATGCACTAAAAGACCACACAGATGTGCTACAATAACTACTAAATGCGCTAAAATAACAACCAAATGTGCTAAAAGACCCCCTGAATGCGCTAAAATATGAGCTGGATGCGCTAAAAGATGCTCTGAATGCACCATAATAGGAACTAGATTCGCTAAAATATGTTTCATATGCACTGAAAGAAATCACAGATGCACTGCATAAGAGTTCACGTCTAGATTTGTAAAACAACTTTCCAAAAAATGTCAATAAAAAAGGGGCTAGGCCCCATGGTGGGTGCCAAAATGTATTGTGTGAATTGTGTAATGTGAGTAAATGAGTAATAAAACCACACAATCAATGAAACATATTATATTAGAGAAATTGAATCACAAAACTAATCGAATTGAAACACAAGTTCCCTAAAATCATTCCATTGTTTCCTATCTTCAGGGATTCATTAAATCATATTGGCTCTCAGATTTGTGTATACACTATGACTGTTAGAATGACAACCTAAGGAACAGAATGCTGGAAGATGCAATAAATTTATTCCTACATGATGATAAACCATATTATTTGTTGAATGATACTATGATAATGATGTTGTGATGAAAATAGGATGCTAAATGTTGTATGAAAACTACTATAATAATTGAAATGCAGCTAATAACCAATCCATGATTCTAAACTGATATGCTTCTAAATTGCTAATTACTAAATACTCAAATGTTCTAAATGCTCAAAGTGCTCTAATGTAATTTTTGCAGAGTAAGATTGCTCAAAGATGGGATATCAAATGCTGGAGAATGAAGTTGTATTTATAAGATTTCCAAGGCATAAAATGATGTGGCAACAACCAATGGTCAAGATTTTAGCTAGAAAGATCAAGGGGGGAGGATGAAGAAGTTAGAGGGAATCATGGAGATGGTTCCCTTTAAAAGAGTACTTTGCCAAGTGTTTAGAAGAATAAATGAAATGGGAGAGGCAAGTGTCCAAGGTTGTTTCAAAATTTGTTGAAGATAATTCCATTTAAATATTAAAGATATTTAAATTCATGAGATACTTGATGAGGTGGCAAGAGGAAAAGTTGGAGACATGTGACTAAATTCAAATTTGGAATTATTCAAATTTAGTGAGAAAATATTAATTAAATAAAACAAACTACTTGAATTTGTTTATTTAATTAAAATTAGAGGAATGCACGATTTAAGATAAGAAGAATTAGAAAATGTGAACTATATAAATAAATTTATAATTTATTTATAAGTAGATGAAATAAGAGGTTTATTAATTAAATACCTTGTATTTAATTAATTATCTTGACCGATTTTAGGTGTATACAACTACAACTAGAATCTAAATACCAAACATCATTTGGAATCTCTTGAACCATATTGCATTCAACCAGTGATTTTGTAGGAATCGCTTCAACAATCTTTGTGCATGCTAAATACCTTGTATTTAATTAATTAAGTATCTTGACCAATTTTAGGTGTATACAACTACAACCAGAATCTAAATATCAAACATCATTTGGACTCTCTTGAACCATATTGCATTCAACCAGTGATTTTTTAGGAATTGCTTTAGCAATCTTTGTGCATGCAATAAACATAGATTTTTTGTAGAATTTTCTTGGAGATTTTGATCTTGTCTTCCTTGATCCTGTTGTTTCTTTCTGCATTCAAAAGAGTAGTGACCATACCTCTTGCAATAATGACATTGAACATGTGACTTATCTTGTCTTTGCCCAGTTGAATGATTATGAGAGTGCTCATTGTTATGTCCTTTTCCACCTTGGTTTGCAGGACTGCTGCTACATCCTCTAAATATGTTTCTTCCTCTACCCCTAAGAGTGAATCTACCTTTACCTCTTCCATGGCTTATTAAAACTTGAGATGAAAATGCATTTTCTATGAAAGTGTGTGATCTATTCAGCCTATGTTCATGGCTTATCAAAGATACATGCAATTCATCCATTGTCATCTAAGTTAAATCCTTAGTTTCCTCTATAACAACAACTAAATGATCAAATTTAGCAGACAAAACTCTTAGCATTTTTTCAACAATTCTTGTCTCTTCTATCATTTCCCTATGTGATTTTATTTGATTCACAAGCCCAACAACACATGTAAAAAAAGATTCCACAGAATTTGAATCTTTCATATTTATGTTATGAAAATCTCTTCTAAGCAAATGGAGTTTTGTAGTTTTAACTTTTTCCTTACCTTGATAAGCTGTTTGCAGTGTATCCCATGCCTCCTTTGCTTGCTTTGTTGCTACTACTCTTGGGAGTATGTTTTCATGCATTTCTTGATGAATGTAGAAAAGGGTTTTTCCATATTTTTTCCTTTGCTATTTCAAGAGATCTTTTTCTGCCTGTGTGAGAGCATTATATGTTGCTTGGTCTGTTGGTTCCACATAACCATTCTTGACTATTTCCCAAACATCTTGAAATTGAAACAGGGCTTTTATGGTTAAAGACCAATATTCATAATTTTTTCCTATGAAAATAGGGGTTTGCAGACTAGACAAAGATGCACTAGAAGTGGAAGCCATTAATGGCTGTCAAAAAAAAAAAAAAACCAAAAAAATAAAGAGACAAAGGTTTTAAACCAAGCTCTGATACCAGATGTGTGAAAAGGGTAGAGGATTAGAACAACAAAAAATAAAGCAAACTAAAATATGCATACAACAGTAAAAAGGAAAAATAAAAATGCATATGAATGCTGCCCACAACACACAAAAAATACATAGCAGAAAGTAGACAATATATGTCAGATTCATATATGTATTAAAACTGAATAGTTAGAGAGCTTCTTTTCCCTGACTTCTTTCTTCTTCTTCCGTCCTTCCTATTACATATGATAATATTGCAGTATTAAAAACTAAAAATTGTTACGGTAGAGAAGGAAAGATAAAATAATATTATTTTACTACCCATAAATCATGTAAGACTTAGGTAATGAGGAATTGATGCCAAATCATTTCAAGTCTCTTGAAATATTTCTTCAAAATCTTTCTCCTTAAATTGTATTTAATGCAGATACGGAGGCTGATCCGGTGAGGACAGGCACGATAAAGTAGTTGAGATTATATTTTTAACATAAATATCTCCTTTCATGTGACACATTCTTCCTAGAAATTTAATTATATTTAAACGGCCATTCATTACGAAGGCTGCAAGTCAGTCTGAGTTGGCACGTAAACTTTGACTGTCAAATCGCAACTTTAGGCAATTCTAAAAATTCTTCAGAGAAAATTCAAAGGTAAGTAGTAACGACTTGTACAACAGGATGGAGCTTTCCTGCGCACAGTCGACCGTGCGGGATGGCGAATAGGACACACTATGAGTTGGGATGGCATGTAGGACACTCTGTGACTACACTTCTCTACACCCGTGAACCTATTTTACACTAGAAAAAGTTTAAACACGATGTTAAAGTCCAAGCATTTTCTACCGACATTTCTCTACACCTGTCAACCTATAGCGAACAAAAGGTGTATTGTCACTACTTGCGGTTGCCCACTTGCCTTGTCCTTAAATCCACGACTTACCCATGACAATGTCTTGGACTAAATAATGTCATTGGTCAATTATGTTGTGGCCATGCCTTCAGCTTTGTGAAGGCTGAACTCTGTCCGCTATATTCAAACATTATCATTATCTTTGTTCATATATGTGGTCTTTTGTGGAGGCTGAATTCTGTCCTTATATTTAAACATGAAATCTAAATTATTTATTATTTTTATACTTATTAATCTTTATTCTATAAATTATCTTTGACATCATGAAAATTAAAATAATAATGTTCAACTCTTCCTTTACCAATTTTTCTGGGGAACCATGTTTCTTATTTTGCTCTTTCTAATGATTTTTCCTTCAGCTATATGCGAATACCGATGGTCTACTTGCAATACTGATTCAAATTACACAGAGGGGAGTACATATTCCACAAACTTGAATCTATTAATGGATGATCTATTTCGTAATTTTCCTCAAAATTCAGGTTTTAGCACGTCTTCCCATGGCCAATCTCGCAATAAAGTCTATGGCCTGCTCCAGTGTAACTGTTATTTATCAGTTGTGAAATGCTTAGAGTGTTCAAGTGCAGCAAAAAGCAAGCTTCCAGAACTTTGCGAGAATGCCATAGGTGGGGAAGTGTGGATGGATGATTGCTTCTTGCACTATGATAAATCTGATTTCATTTCAACTCTAGATACCAACTTCCATGTGATTAAGAACGACTAGCTTGTCAAAAACAATGTGCAGGGTTTCATGTCCACGACCTCTAGTCTTCTCTCCAATTTGTCTCATCAAGCTCTCAGCCCTGCAAATAATGGATCTGCAATGGGATCAGCCAACTACTCAACTTCGCACAAGGTGTACGCTCTAGTTCAGTGTTTGAGAGATTTATCAATGGAGGATTGTAAATCCTGTTTGTCTACAGCAAGGCAAAAGCTGAAAAAGTGTTGTTCTAAAAATCAAGGAGTTCAGGCTATGTCAGGTAGCTGCACGGTGAGATACGAGGTGTATTTATTTTCTAACTCAGCTAAGGCAACTTCTTCAACATCAACGCCGAGTCCTGCACCCGTAGCCCATGGTCGTGCTAACGCAACTTCCCAGGCAAAATCAAGTTAGCATCTCTGGCCACTTAATCTATGTTTTCTTCAATAATTCTCTTTAATATATTTGTAAGATAGATATGGATGCCAAGAAGGATTCCGATCTCATCAGTTTTGTTAAATAATATTTATCTTTTAGAACTATATAATTTTTGGAGAACTCAAAGAATGTCAGTCAATCTTCCCTTAGATCAGATAAAGCTCGTCTTCTTGCAAGTAAGGGATTAGCTTCAAAAAAAGTATGTGTGTACTTTTACGGTCTTATACAGTGTTGGGCAGATGTATCCAGGGTCTAAATCTGACAGTCGACCTTGTTTGTGAAGTTTTTTTTTTTTTCAATTATTCATTCAAAATCTTTTATAAAAAAAAACGTATATAAATATTCTCATAATTTTTTCTTTTTTTTTGGATTTTAATTGTATTTTATAGTAAAACGTTTAAATATGATTATACGATAATCACATTTAAGCCCTAGATATATCCATTGGAAATACCTATCATTGACAATGAAAATTTTGGAAAATTGTTTTCATACTAGGTAAGACTAAGATTTTTATCTTTTCATCGATTCAACCACACTTCCTAGTGAAACCCCCCCTCATTCTCCTCAAACATTGATCTCTATGGCCACAAGTCTTGCTCATGAACCTTCCCCAAGTTAAGTAATCTAGGCATCCCATTTATTTTAGCTTTTATATTTATAATTTTTGGAAGTTATATATAAAGCTTTCTTTAATTTTCAATCATTGTTGTTTTTATTAAAAGAAAATTTGTATTTATATTAATTATATAAAGTTTTCAAAAATATATTATATCATAAAAAAGGATGGGTGAAAAAGTTACAACCCATAGTTTATTTAAGGAAAGGTCTTAATCAACATATTCATTGAGAAAAAATAATATAGCTACTAAACAACAAGAGCTATTGATGTAGGGGAGAGGATCCAATAGTTGACCATGTTTCAATAGTTGTGATAGTAGTTGTTTATATAATTCCCAATAGTTGTGACTTGACTACCCATTATTAAAAAAAATGTATTCCTTTGATCTAAAAAGAAACCAATCATGTGATGCCACATCAACGCTCAACTACACACGATGTGAATGCACAAGTATTGGTCTCACTTTCTTTTGGGCCTTTTTGGACACCTTGACAAAAAGCACATTGATGTGGCATCATATTTGATGATGTGGGCCTAAAATGAAAGTTATAAGCAAGGGACTTGCCAAGTAAGCTATTGTAAAAAAATGGGAGTGATTTGAAATTTCCACGTAGGATAA
This sequence comes from Sequoia sempervirens, assembly GCA_007258455.2. Taxonomy (NCBI): domain Eukaryota; kingdom Viridiplantae; phylum Streptophyta; class Pinopsida; order Cupressales; family Cupressaceae; genus Sequoia; species Sequoia sempervirens. The sequence goes on from VDFB02000363.1 coordinate 25,003,888, forward strand.
TTAGAAGTGTGAAGTTAGGGTGCACAACTACTGGGTCCTCTCCCCTAGTGGTAGATGGGTCATGGTCATTTGCATTTTCAAACATTCAAATATCTTGAGCATCCGATATAGAATCCCAACATATAAGAGCACCATAATTAGATGACCTATGGGATTTGAAATATTATTCATGTTTGTTAAACAAAGGGTTGACTAATGGAAAGAAGTACATTTAAGAGTTATGATCCTTCTTAAATGTATTTGATTGCCTATGAAGAATGGTGAGCTCTTGAAGACTGGGAAAAATCCTTAGAAACTCTATCTCTAGCTTTGATATAGTGAAGATGGACTTTGATCTAAGCTTATTTGTTGAAGCAATTATATAAAATCTGTTTCTTTTGATAAATTTTGGCAACATGAAATTGTAAAGAAGCAAAGGGTTGTTCTTCTAGTTGGGAAATGGTGAGGCTGAGCTTTGTGTTGGCGGATTCATAATATTAATAATGGAAATGCACCTCTAGTGCTTATTATGTGAAGAAACTAAGAGGTCCACTTAAGTACATCATTTCACCACTCAATTCATCCAATCAAATAAGGAGGACATGGTTTTAGATTTTATTCATGGTAGATATCATCAAGGGTAGGTTGATGACTCAACAAAGATCACAAACATCATATATAACTTTATAAAAAGGGTAGGTTGCATTAATAAAATATCAACACCATCATTATGTACTTCTCCAAAGATATATATATATATAGGGTAAGTGCACCAAGATGGTCGCACTTTTGTGGCCACAAAAGTGAAAAATGAGACAAAACGCGTTCGCGTTATAACGCGAACGCGTTTTGTCTTTTTAAAAGCAAAAAAAAAAGTAACATTCTTCATTTCTGTTTTTACTGTTTTCTATTTCTGCCCACGGCCAAGAACCCTGCACTACGCGCTCGCGTTGTTGAGGAGGTGATTACTTCACACTTGATCAACTTGAATTCAATTTTCTTCACAAATATGGCACCCCGACGATGAAAAGATGCAAGAGGTAAGTTTTGTTTGGTATTTGTAATGAATTTTTTTGTTTTAAATTGATTTTGTTTGTTTTAGTTTAGAAATGAATGATTTTTTTTAATTTGTAGGAAATCCTCAACAAGAGGAGGAAAATCCTCAACCAAATCAACCTCAACAAAATCAACCTCAACAAAATCAACCTCAACAACAAAATCAACCTGCCCCACCATTCTCTCAATACCCTCCCGCACTCAAGAAAATTTGAGGAGTGAAATTGAAAACAATAAAAAAGAAGTTGAGGATCTTATTAGTAGGTTGAGTGATCAAAATTCTTCAACCACAGAAAGGATACATCTAGCAGATTCGTTGAAGGATTTGTTAAAAAATGTGGATGCAATTACCCAACAAATATCTGGATGGCAAAATAGGAGGCAAACATCAAGGGCATATTATGCAGATAAATTATCATATAAACAAGTTAAAGATTTAAAGATTACTAAAGGCGATTTGTGCTCTCTATTCACTGACCCTAGAACAAATCAAAATCTCACCCTCAATGCAAAGAGGTTTCCTATCCATTGGTGCCACCACGTAGAGATTAGGAACCATTTTTATGACAGATGGTATATGGTCTTTGATTACCCATCCGTGTAATAACTGTGAAGTCCCCCAATATTTTCTTAGGAAATTATACCGTGAGTTTGTATTGAACCAAATCCCAAAATTATTTTGATATGAAGGAGTTTCGTGGGGAGAGGTGGGGTCGCCACGTGATGTGCCTAGTACAAAACGATCCTACATCTACGTGTGGGAGACGCATCTTCTCTAGGCCTGCGGAGCAGATTACGATGGCCTGTGAGGTTGCAAAGGAGAGGCCGAGGGAGACTCGGCAGTGCAACCGCCATCCTTCTTGACTCTCGTGAGTGTCACCCACCACACTAGCCCCATTGTACAGCGCAATCCAGGGGAGTCTTCAGGTGGTGGCCTTCGAGGCCATGTGTGTCGATCTTGCGGAGCCACTTGTTCGTATGACCCTACCGGCCCTCAAGAGGGTGCTACACAGGATCCATATACTTCTACGCAGCCTGATCTGTATGCATCTACGGGGATGGAGAGGGCGGCTGACATTCTGCATGATGCATATGGTATTGACAGTCAGGTAAAATTGAATGTGTTCATTGAATTTAGTTTATTAAATTTTAATTGTCAAATGCAAGATTAACTAATTTAGTTTTATTATTTTAATAAAATTGTAGG
>VDFB02000363.1:25006229-25033578 GCA_007258455.2 Sequoia sempervirens
AAATGAAATAAAATAACTCTATTTTCTTGAAAAATAAATAAAAATAAATTCATAATTTATTTTTTTTGTAATGGTTCTTAATAATCACATTCAATTATTTTGACTTGAATTTTTTAATTTATTTATCTTTATTTGTAAATTACATGAATGAAGTCTTTCTTATTTTCTTTTGGTATTTGAGAGTATCAAATATGTATGTATGTCTCTGTGTGTATGTGTATATATATGTGTATGTGTGTATATATATAAGCACTATGAGAGGGGGTAGCTCCCTATATTATTATCAAAAAACAATTACATCAAAGTTTATGATAAAGAAAACCAACACTATTAGCTATATCTAGCAGCCTATTAACATGTGTGAATATTACAAGCACATTAACCCATTAGAAGTTTAAACTGAGTTTAAAATAAAATAAAATAACTCTTACTGTAAAAAAAATTAAAATTAAAATAAATTCATAATTTAATTTTTGCCATAGTTCTTAACAATCACACTCAATTATTTTGACTTGATTTTATTTATTTATTTATTTGTTTGTTTATAAATTACATGAATAGATTCATTTTTGTTTTCTTTTGATATTGGAGAGTATCAAATATATATATATATATATATATATATATATATACCTTATGAGTATTGCAAGCACATTAACTCATTAGAAATGCATGACTGAACGTTTAAACCTTGGTGACACACCATAACCATTTTATGACTTTACCACTACTCTACACCCTTATTAATATTTGAAAAACTATTTCTATTTACATAATATTATTTTATTTACTTAATATTTTTTTATTTTACTTTAAATTTATATATTTAATATAATATACTTCTATTTTATTTACTCCAGTGGGTGTCATCTTGGCTGTAGTGTAAGCATAAATGTCTTCTACCCACTTGTTATGGTTGTTTTTTTTGGATCCAATTGTTTGGAGTATCTATAGGTTCTCATTTAAATTTCAATCATCTCAATTTTTTTGTCCATACCCACAATATGAAGTCACTGGGCATCACCCATTTTCAGTAGATCAAAAATATACTGTTGTCACTCCATATCAACATAACAGAAGATTAAGCCTAGTTCACCACATTTAATCATCTAATGACTGTTGTTTACAAAATTAAATAATTTGCAGCACAAGTTAGATGCAAAGAAATACTGAAGCAATTGAAATAGACTAATAGAAGAATAAACACAAGACATAGATTTATGTGGTAAAACATTGACAATATGTCAAGGAAACATCCACGGGACAAAGTATCGGTATTCGTATTACTCAGAGAAATTGATTACAACATTCACACAATTGCTGCTCTTCAATTACAATTCATTACAATAAATAATTTAGCCTTCAAAACAGCAAATACAAATAGTATCTTCAATCTGTCTTGCACATAGAAAAATCCAACTTTGTTTTTAAAATTTTATCTTTTATTTTAAATCTTTATCTTTTCCAAAAGATTCCAAAAATAAAAAAATTCAAAGATAAGACTTTGTTTTAATTCCCTCATCCTTCCAAAAGATAAACTCTGCTTTTTTCTAATTTTGTTGTCTTCATTTGATTTTCAAAATATTTCAATGTCATAAATTGTGTCAATTTAAAAAAGAAGGGGATCTCATGTTGTTTGGACCCACTTTTTAATATAGAGATCTTAAATATATCTATTTATAATTATTTTGAAAATAATATATATTATTAAATATTATTATTTTGACATATAAATTGTTTTCAAATTCAAAATAATTTTTTTTTTGTTAACACATTCAAATCATTAAAATAGAATACCTTTCCACATTCATTACTCCAATACATAGAAATTACATACACACTGTATGCTTATACAAATTAATAAACTAATAAATATCATTCAAAATACCTAATTAGCCGATAGGCTCTACTTCTGGGATCCCCAGGGCATACTTCGTCTGAAAACCTGTCTCACGCCTGAGAACAGGAACGGCCGCCGTCAAGCAGTGTGCGGTTCACTGCAAAGCTCCCGGTGACTCAACAAACCTGCTGCTGTCTGGCCAAATATTTGTCGCCTTGGAGAATTGGGCAGCTGTCAAACGAAGGGCACAGATGTTGCACGGGTATCCTTTTCTTGCACCAGGCACCACGCAGGCCAGAAAATATTGCATGGGATGGACGACACCTCACAGGAGAAGCTCTTCTGCCTAAGACCACCGTCCCCAACTTGCGCAAATGCCTCGACTTGTTCACAGATCAAGGCACCGTCGATCTCTGCCGTTGAAAGCCTTCAAGGTTCAAAAGCTCTACACCAGCACTCGTTCGTGTTTGAACAGGTAACATTCGTACCTCTTGTTGATTTAGCTATGCGTTGTTTACCTTTTTTCAGCATTCAAGAAATCTAGGTCAAGGAACAGGACCCTGTTTGATCTTTTCTGAGTTTATAGCTATTCCCCTGATTTTCAATCACGGCTGCATTGATGAGACCACATTCCATAGACCACATTTCTTTGTTAAGGAATTTTGTCAGAGTTCATGTTTTGTATACGCCTTCATTCCATCGCGGGCAGGGCTTCCTGGATTTTACATCCGCCAATAGCATTCACTTGAGCGGCACTTTCTGTCAAACGTTTCACGTGCCCTGTCTTTTTTTTCCCATGACATTTGTATATTGTTTATGTTTACTCTTTCATTTTGATATAGAAAAATTCATGCTTTGTCTCCCTTTTGGTTTTGATCTCCATGCAACCTTCTATTTGAAGGCTCCAGAAATGTGTGGTGATAATTTGAGGGTAAAATTTTAGGGAAGGCAGTGAAGACTAGCAACTTGCAATACCCGCATCTGCTCTTACTTGGTAAGAGAAATGTTTCATTGCAATATATTTTAGGGCGATTTAATTCTACTGTGCATATTATCCATCTCAATTTTGCTGCCCTCATTACACTCTTGGGCTTGCGTGTACCTGGGGTTAGCCTATGGCCTGCTCAGTTAATTTCAACAGGTGAAGCTATGTTTATCCAATTTTAACACTAAAAATTCATGTCTCTGATTCAAATTGAAGTCAGGGCTTGCTGTGTATTTATTTATTTGTTTTTTTGATACACACTGCACTTAGAGCAGGCGGCCACATCAACCGAGCTGACTCCTGGGGGCTAAATTTTAAGGTAAAATGTGAGTCATCTCATTGTACACATTGGGTGGATTTGGTTATTTAATATGATTGCATTCGATTATACTTCAAGATGTTTCCATGGCGAAACATAGGGGTGAGCTTTAGTCCTACCAGAGATGCCCTACTTGTTGGGTTTTGAACCTAGGTCTATGGTGTGAATCTCTTCATTCCCCACTATATACTCAAACCTGTTGGGCACTTCCTAGGTATGTTGAATAAAGGTTTGAAATTTGCTTCGGATTTAGGGTTAGATTTTATGGGCATTTTCATGGTAATGATATTTTCAATTTGATTTTAGCCTTAGACCTTACTCCACATGACATATCTCTCTCTGATGGCTTCAGTTCACAGTTGTGTGAGTTTGGTTTTTTAAGGAATTCACCCGTATACCAGCTCTTTGAATTCCCATCAGGGTTTGGTATTGATGGCAAGTTTTCTTTATAGGACGGAGGCACCAATGATGATGCCTCTTCAAAGCTTGACGCGCTTCATAACTGCAAGCCCAAGGACCATGAGGAAAGGTTGAAGAAAGGTGAATGGAGTGATGATTCCATACATGAACTCTTAAATGCATATGAGGCTAAGTGGAATGATAGGAACAGGGGAAATTTTCTTGTTGGGGACTGGGAAGTTGTGTCTACACTTCCTTTAAGCAATAATCAGACTGCAGATGTCTAGGTTTAGGGTTTTGTTTTACTTTTCCACAATAGAGAATTAATGGAGATTGTGTTTTATGCGTTGGTTTTGGATCTGTTTCGGACTTTTTCAGTTGGGTAATTCTTCAACTTAGTTGCAGGCACTTTTGAGACTCAGACTCAACAAATAGAACATCATATATTTTAACATGTATCTCATTAATTAAATCTGATTCTCATGCATTTCAAAGCAAAATATCATTAATTCAGATATAAGTATAATCCTCTAGAAACTTTTACAGTCTGCTCAAAATTTGCAACCCCTTCCCCCACCATATACATATTTTCCTTGAGGATGCGACCCCTGCATAATTTGACCCCATATTCTATAGGGAATTTTTGAGTTAACCATTCAAACTGTAACTGCATGATCGCTTTTCTTGCTGTCAACTATAAATGAAGTTGTAATGTGGTGGACATCATACTGCACAATCCTGGTGTGGTCGAGGATCCTGCCTGTGGCCCTCTTCTTGATGCAGTCGCCATTAGAGAGCTCTTTCCACCTCGCTATACATGGGGTAGGCAAGCTTTTCGGTTACTGATGATGGATCTATTTTCCTGTTTACCGATAATGATAGATGATGATAGTGTTTGATTCAAAGTATTTGGGAAAAAAAAACTTAATTCTAGAAATATCCTAAATAATTATCTGCCATCAGTAAATCTATTTAATGGATCTGTTTTCCTGTTACTGATAATGATAGATGATGATAGTGTTTGATTCAAAGTACTTGTGGAAAAGAACTTAATTCCTGAAATCTTTTCTGGTTAATGTGGTATGTTGCAGGTAATTTGATAAAGAATGGGGGTTTTGAAGAGGGGCCTCTAGTTTTTCGCAACTCTTCCTTTGGAGTTCTGCTGCATCCCAATGTAGATGATCACAACTCGGCCTTGCCCGGGTGGATGATATATTCTCTTAAATCCGTCAAATATGTTGATGCTCTGCACTACACAGTACCGCAGAGCAGAAGAGTGGTGGAGCTCTTGGCGGGAAAAGAGAGCTCCATTGCACAGATTGTGGGAACTACTATTTGTAAGCATGACTAGCCATATTGACTGTGGTATTGGTCAGTGATAACAAAATCCCCTATACCCAGGAACATTAGCAGAGCTGGTGGCTGTAAGAAAGCTTGATTTTCCTTAACATGTTTGAGATAAAAGAAGCCACCGAGGCACTTTGACAGACATAAGGTGGATAGTGGTGAAGATATTTAAGGACTTCCAACAAAGAATGGAAGAGGATCAAAACCTACAAACATTGGACACCATTCGTCTTGTTGGTTATTTTTTCATGGAAGCAATGGATGTTCATTACTGCGAGATCCCACCTATAACAAAGGATTGGTGTTTCCTGAGAAAGAGAGAGAGACTCACTACCTGCGGGGTCTTTTACCACCAGTTTACGTGTCACAAGATCTTCAAGTAATCTCCTTTGTACTTTAAACAGCTCTATTTTTCTGTTCTCTAAATGAATTTGATTAACTATGGAAGTAGGAGAAGTAAATCCTTTGATTGTTTATTCAGATGTTTTGAGTTGTTATTGTATCCCAGCAAACCTTGGAAACAAATACAAGTGAATAGTGAAATTCAAGAGAAGATCAGTTGCATTTTTTGAATCAATGTTACAACATTTATGAAAATTGTTATCTCCTCCATGTGATTTGTCTTTATTTATACTAAAAATCAGATTGGTTACTGTACTCATTGTCTCTTTTTACAGGCAAAGAAGATCATGAATAATATTCCTCAATATGCAGCTCCTTTACAGAAATACATGGCAATTATGGACCTTGAGGTACACCCTTTGAAATTTTATATTCTTGCCGAGAAACTAAAATATGATCTATGCATTCTGTCTTTTCATTGTATCTGCTTTAAACCACATTTGAACATTTTTAAGGTCCCAAGTAGACAACTGCTGGTTATTTTCTAATTAGCGATAGCCCACAAGGTAGGAGAAGAAAGCAATCAGAGGCACAAACAAAAAGTCCTTTAGATAAGGATATAAAATGCAACTGAAATGGAAAGGGAAGTAACAACCAGTAGAACACGGTGATAAGAACAACTCGACCCAAATAAGCATCACTTACTGGAATCTAATTCCATAAACTATTACTTTTCTTATTTGTGATGATCCCTGTAAAATTCAACAGGTTTAGAGCTTAGATATATTTTTTAAAAATGTATTCCTTGATTTGATTAAGTAATAGCCTTTAAGACTCATTGAGCAGTGACAGTTGATGCTAGATATTATCAATTCAAGATTTGAAACAATGGCGAAAGGTTTTGTGTATGACAGTGGATGAGCAGAGGAAGTTCAACTATGGTCACTCATTGCAATCGAAAATGTGTCCAAAAGATTCCTTCTAGTCATGCAAGTCATTTCGGAGAATTTGACTCTGAGAATGAGCAGTGAAGAGCTAGGATTCAATATCTTCTATAGGTGGAAATTGGCATTGTAAAATCGAATGTTCTTATTGTCATGTAGTCTATCAAGTAAGGTAATATATGCTAAAAGTATTAGGAACTTCACTTTATTCAATTGAAGGGAATTTGTAAGAACTCCTAAAGAGTTAGTGTGTCAACAGCCATCATTTCAGATTCTTATGAAGATATTTTCATGTATCTTGATTAGTTTATAATGATCACAATATCTTACACAATTTTGTGAATTATTTACTTAACTGTAAGTTGTATTAAGTGTATGGCCTCAAATGAATCCTAATGCAGACGGCTATTTGTATGGTACAGGGGATAAAGTGGCATCTGCTTATACGAAGCTTCCTTGCTGCCATGTAAATGTTTGCTGAGAAAAACGCGTCTACAATCATTGTGTACAGAGATGCAACCTTCTATCCTCAGTTTGCTATTGCCCAGAAATATAATGTGTACAAAGGATCATTGTGTACAGATATTTCTAATTTGTTTAATAAAAAAAACATTCTGTATAGGCAACTGCAATGTTCTACAAAAACCTAGCTCTTTGCTGTTTTTGAAATAAATGCTCCAATTGCAGTTCCATTCTTGTTTTCACGTTGATTACCACTTTCAATTTGGAAGCATGATTATATATACAGCTCACAGGAAAATAGCATATATAATACTGCAGTTGGTTTCAATAATATGTGCAAAGACAGGGCCAATAACACTCAGCCAATTATATAATACTATCGGCGTATTCCTTGCAGCTACCCCGGCTGCAAGTGCTAGTTAACATTCTACTTCTAAGAACTACAAACCATTTATAGAGAAATTATTATTTTACTTTGTTCTATTCCAACATTCAATTGGAATGAGGGTAATGAGTCTTTCTTATTGTAAGAAGTTCCAGTAATTATCTAGGTTCCAATTCGCTTATTGAGAGTTCCTTCCCAGAACAAGTTACAGGGATGAAGCTAATATTCGGGCTCTGACTGCTCATGTTTACAAACGCAGGTCTCGTTGGATCTGGTAACGGTACAGAATTGCTCGATATCATTGTAAGAACAGAAGATATCATTGGACGGTTGTTGGGATTAGCCTGCGTACACAGAAGTCCAATGTGTGTGCATCTTATCACTTGCTCTTCTGGGCTATTTCCCACCAGCATAGTATCCACAATTTTGAGAGCATTCCCTCCTTTGAATAGTCTCCATGCCTGCATCACACGCCTCCTTTAATAAAGATTCAATCTCTTATCTCAATAAATGGTTAATTGAGGAATCCAATTTCTTACCCATTCTAATAGTCTCAGGCTCTGGTTTTCTTTTGAAATATTTATTTCTATATTTTTTCTTCCACTTACAATCTCTAGCAGTAAAACTCCAAAACTATAAACGTCTGCTTTTACAGACAGCTGCCCTTTCATTGCATATTCCGGAGCCATGTACCCACTGCACACATCAAAACAATAATTTTTTAAATGTTTATGTTCATGATGTTGTGCTTTTAGTTAGTTAAAATCCAGCTCAGGATGATATGTTCATGTTTACTTGACTAACACAAAAGAAAAGGTAGAGAAAAAATCTTACTAAGTTCCTGCAACTCTTGATTGGATTTCGGTTTCATTGTCAGAAAAAAGTCTCGCTAAGCCAAAATCGGCTATCTTAGGATTCAGTTTCTCATCAAGCAAAATGTTGCTTGCTTTGATGTCTCTGTGAATTATTCGAAGTTGTGAATCCTCATGAAGGTAAAGAAGGCCGCGAGCGATTCCGGTAATGATATTAAACCGCTTTTGCCAATCGAGTGTTCTGCGCTTTACTGGGTCTGTTTTTCCATTTTAAAAGAAAAATGTTTAAGTCAGAGCAACTTCGAGTTATTTTTGACAGCATTTATCAGCACATATTAGTCTACAATATGTGCTGCAGCCTTTCTTGACATATTTGTAATGCCCATTGGGCTCATTAAACATTGTAGTTGCTTTTCTTGACTTTGTTGTTTTGCATTTAGTATTATGGTTGAGTTATTGGTCATTGTGGTTGTGTGCCATAACTCTTTTGTATTTCTGGATCTCTATATAATAGATGCCCTGCCTCTCATCTTATTAAGGCAATTTGGGCCTTTTGCATATTGTTTGTTTTGTGATCAACAGATCACCATTATTTGCCTTCATCTGGTATCAGAGCAAGCTCAAAGAAATCCACCAGTCATTGCAGGAGATCCAGAAGAGATCGGAGTGCAGATTATCTGTGTTGGAGTTGAAGTCATTAGCTGTAGTTCGCTGGACTGAAGTTCAGAAAGTGCTGATTGAAAATCACAGTCAAAGAAAGCCGCTGTGTTTGTGTTTTTCTGTTTTTGTGTTGCCTACAGGTTGTGAGGAGGCACCCAAATTGTGGATAGAGTCGTTGATTCCAGCTGCAAGGAGGCGACTGTTTTGAAAGTTGAAAAAAAGAAATTGCTGTAGCGAAGAGGCGTACAGTGCATAGAAGACAATGAAGTTGCCCCATGTGCAGAGCGCAACAGGAAGAGGAAGTTACGTATGAAAGTTTCATTCTTTTTGGATTTCTACGCAAAAAGTCCAAAAAGGTCTTTAGGCAGTAAAGATTTTATTTGTATGTGAAAGTCTTCATGTTTTTTGTTTTAAACAAACCATAGTACTTTCCCTCCTTCCTTATAATCTATGCTAGGAAGAATTTAAAAGCCTTAATCCTTATAAGACCACGTAAGTTCTTATTTAAGGAAATATTAGAAAAGGGAATAATTAAGAAAAACTTATTTTTTAGAGTATGATTTGAGCTTTAATATTTTATTTTGAGATCTGCCTTGGTATTTATTTGAAAAGAAAAATGATGTATTGAAGACTACGAATTTTCTTAGAGGGTTATCAAAGTGTTGTTTTTTTTTTTGTAAGTGAATATTGTGTAATTAAGTGCATTATCGGTTGCAACCGACACTTAATCTCCAAAAATCAATACAATATAAAAATATTTTTGCGTGTGGGTCCTATTTGAAAGGACAAGGGGAGTATCTATTTGCAAAGATCTCTCTGAAACTTGTGTTGAACTTTTGGGTCATTGTGCACATTTTTATGGCAAACATGGCAGGAAATGTTATGTCTAACATGTTAATTCCCGTATTTGAAGGAGACAACTTTACATATTGGTGTACTAGGATGCAAACCTTACTCAAATCTAAAGATTTGTGGGAAATTGTACAAGTAGGGTATGTAGAACTAGATACAACTGCATTTAATGCATTAAATGATCAACAGAAAAGAGAATACAAAGCAAGTATAAAGAAGGATAATGAAGCCCTATTTCTGATTCAAGGTGCAATTAATCAAGCAATCTTTCCTAGGATAAGTGGTGCTATTCATTCTCAGCAAGCATGGAAAATATTGAATAATGCATATCAAGGTGCGCAAACTGCAAAATTACAGACAATGAGGAAAACTTTTGAAAATGTAAAGATGACTACTAGTGAATCTGTGAATCAATTTCTAACAAAGGTAGAAGGTCTAGTAAGTCAAATGAAAGTTTTAGGGGAAGATGTAGATGACAAGCATGTCATTGAGAAAATTCTAAGGAGTTTGATTTCTAAATTTGATGGTGTGGTTTCTACAATTGAGATTTCCAAAGATCTCACAACTATGCAAATAGATGAGCTAAGTGGAATTTTATTAACTGCTGAAGAAAGAATGAAAAGTAATGAAGAAAGCTTAGAGCAAGCATTTTCCTCTAAAGCAAGCATAAGAGGAAAAAGAAACACATTTTTTAGGAATCAAAATAAAAATGAATACAAAGGTGAATCCAGTAATTTTAGAGGAAGAGGTAATAATTTCAGAGGAAGAAGTACCAACTTCAGAGGTACTGGAAGAGGAAGAGGTAGAAACAATGGGGGTGACTATGATAAAAAGAATGTCCAATGCTTTCATTGCAACAAGTTTGGACACTATGCATCAGACTGTTGGAGTAAACAAGGTGAAACAGAAAAAAGAAATGCTCATAGTATTGTTGAAAATAAACAAAATTTGTTTATGTCTTGCTTTAATGCAAATGCCAATGAAAATAATATTTGGTATATTGATTCTGGATGTTCTTCACATATGACATCTAATGAGCATTTATTTGTTAATTTGGATGAGAAACATCAAAGTACAGTAGTACTAGGAGATAATCAATCTCATGGAAGCAAAGGAAAAGGTACAATTGCAGTTACCACAGAATATGGTGAAGTTAAACATATCAATGAAACACTATTGGTCCCAACACTAAAAAAGAATTTGTTGTCTGTTGGACAAATGCTAGAACAAAATTATCAAGTAACTTTTGATAAGAATGAGTGCATAATAAGAGACAAGTTTAAAAGGAATGCAGTTGTTGCAAGAGCAAGGATGACAGGTGATAGGATGTTTCCTCTTCATTTCACTCATGGAAACCAAGCATTAAGGTCTAGTGAAATGAATGAAAGTAAAATTTGGCACCAAAGATATGGTCACCTCAGTTTTAGTGGGTTAATCTTACTCAAGAGATTCAAAATGGTTGAAGGTCTACCTTTCATTGAAAATACAAAAGAAGTGTGTGAAGAATGTGTTGTCGGCAAACAACACAGAGTTAGCTTTCCAATTGGTAAATCCAGTAGAGCTAAGCAGCATCTTGAGATAATCCATACGGATTTGTGTGGTCCTATGGAAACACCTTCTTTGAATAAATCTAAGTATTTTCTCACCTTCATTGATGATTACTCAAGAAAAACTTGGGTATATTGTTTAGTTTCAAAATCAGAAGTGTTTGAAAAATTTGTAGAATTCAAGAAGTTGGTTGAAAAACAAAGTGGTAAGTACATCAAAGTGATAAGGTCAGACAATGGAGGTGAATACAAATCAAATCAGTTTCTAGATTTTTGCAAAAATCATGGAATCAAGAGAGAGTTCACTACTTCCTACACTCCACAGCAAAATGGAGTTGCTGAAAGGAAGAATAGAACCATTGTTGAAATGGCAAGGAGTATGATGAAAGAGAAGAATTTAGATAAAATGTTTTGGGCAGAAGCAGTATGTACAACAGTGTATCTTCTAAATAGAAGTCCTACAAAAGCAGTTAAAGGAATGACTCCTGAACAAGCATGGTCTGGGATAAAGCCAAGTGTTGATCACTTGAGAGTATTTGGTTGTGTTGCTTATGCACACATACCAAAAGAAAAAAGGTCTAAGTTAGATGATAAAGGCCTAAAATGTATTTTTATTGGGTATGGATCCGAAAATAAAGCATATAGATTGTATGACCCAATAGGAAAGAAGCTTGTTATAAGTAGAGATGTGGTATTCAATGAAGCAGCAGAATATAGCAAGGAAAATGAAACAAAGGGAAAAGAGATAATGATTGATGAAGTTGAAGAAGGAGAAGAAGAAGAAAATGAACCTGAGTCTTCTAGTACAGGAGCAAGAAGGTATCAAAAATATCAAAGAAGAACAGAAAAGAATCATCCATCAACTCTTATGTTGGATTCAAATTTTGAGAAAATGACAACAAGATCACAAGCAAAAGTGAATTATGCTTTGATGACTCAAATCATGGAAAGTAATGAACCACAAACATTTGAACAAGCTCAAGAAAAAGAAGAATGGGTTGAAGCAATGCATAGTGAGATAGAAACAATTGAAAGGAACGACACATGGGATTTGGTTCAGCTACCTCCTGGTAAGGAAATTGTTGGTACAAGATGGGTGTATAAAACTAAGTATAAATCTGATGGAAGCATTGATAAGCATAAGGCTAGATTGGTAGCCAAAGGATACACTCAACAGGAAGGTATTGATTACACTGAAACATTTGCACCTGTAGCACGCAAGGATACTATCAAATTGGTTTTGGCTTTGGCAGCTCAGCAGAGTTGGATAGTTTATCAAATGGATATAAAGAGTGCTTTTTTGAACGGATATATTGATGAGGAAGTGTATGTTTCTCAACCTAGAGGTTTTGAAATAACCTCTAAAGAGCATTATGTTTACAGATTAAAGAAGGCCTTGTACGGTCTTAAGCAAGCACCAAGAGCATGGTATTCAAGGATAGACTCATACCTACAGCAAAAAGGTTTCTTAAGAAGTCAATCAGATCCAAACCTTTATATTAGGAGCTCAGATAAGGATATTTTTATCTTAGTTCTCTATGTTGATGATCTTATCTACACTGGGAACAATCCAGCTTTATTTGCAGAGTTTAGAGCGGCTATGGTTGCTGAATTTGAGATGACAGATTTGGGACAGATGCACTATTTTCTTGGTATAGAAGTATGGCAAAACAAAGATGAAATATTCATGTCTCAGAAAAAATATGCTTCAGACATCCTACAGAAATTTCAGATGAATAGTTGCAAACCAGTTGCAACACCTATTGAAGTTGGACTTAAATTGTCTAGCTTAGATGTGTCAGATCTAGTGGACCCTACTCTATATAGACAGTTGATTGGTAGTTTGATCTACTTAACTACTACTCGACCAGATATCACTTATGCAGTGAGCTTGGTATCTAGGTTCATGTCAGAACCTAAGCAAACACATTGGAATGCAGCTAAGAGGATTCTTAGATATGTCAAAGGGACATTGAGTTATGGACTCAAATTTCAGTATTCAGAGGATAGCAAGTTGGTTGGTTATACAGATTCAGATTGGGCAGGCTCCATAGATGACCTAAAGTCTACTTCTGGTTATACTTTTAGTCTTGGTTCTGCAGTTTTCTCTTGGAAGTCCAAGAAACAACCAACTGTCTCACTTTCTACAGCAGAGGCCGAGTATAAAGCTGCAACATCAGCAGCATGCCAAACAGTGTGGTTGAGACGACTATTGGAGGATTTGCACCAGATACAAACTAGACCTACATTGTTGTATTGTGACAACAAGAGTGCTATACAAATGACTAAGAATCCAGTGTTTCATAGTAGAACCAAACATATTGAGATTCAACACCACTACATCAGAGAGTTGGTTCAACAGGGATTGATTGAGATTGTGTACTGTAGTACAGAAGATCAGCTAGCAGATATTTTCACAAAGTCTCTAGCTCGTGAAAGGTTCCAGAAACTTCGAGATCTACTTCATGTTCTTCCCAATGGTCATTATGGGGGAGAATGACAGCATTTATCAGCACATATTAGTCTACAACATGTGCTGCAGCCTTTCTTGACATATTTGTAATGCCCATTGGGCTCATTAAACATTGTAGTTGCTTTTCTTGACTTTGTTGTTTTGCATTTAGTATTATGGTTGAGTTATTGGTCATTGTGGTTGTGTGCCATAACTCTTTTGTATTTCTGGATCTCTATATAATAGATGCCCTGCCTCTCATCTTATTAAGGCAATTTGGGGCTTTTGCATATTGTTTGTTTTGTGATCAGCAGATCACCATTATTTGCCTTCAATTTTAGCACTTGTTATTTTGGTAAGAAAGAAATGACTCACCGAAGAGGAAGGTGTCAAGGCTTTTGTTGGGCATATACTCATAGACAAGCATCCTTTCGGTTTCCTCGCTGCAACATCCAAGCAAATTCACAAGGTTTCTGTGTTGAATATTTGCCACCAATTCAACTTCATTCATAAATTCTTTTCTTCCCTGTGCAGATCTTGCAGACAGCTTTTTCACTGCTATCTCCTTGCCGTATGCAGTCGTTCCCTTAGAATTTAAAAAAGCCCACATCTGTTTTGAGTAAAATCTTAAGCGAAATATCATTGGTATTCAACAGGGTATAGTCTACATTGATACCTTATAAACTGGGCCAAAGCCTCCCTCTCCAAGCTTGTTGATATCACTAAAATCCTCTGTTGCTTCGATCAAAGATTCTAAGCTGAAGGCAATTTGCTCTTTCGTAAATAGCCTCCTTTCTGGGCATCTTCATATATCAGAGTTATGCTAAACTAATTATTATAAGAGAAAGTTACAGGACAATAGTATGTAAATCTAAAGTAGCACCTTCATTCTGCTTCTCAATGGTTGCTAGCTTCCTCGAAACTGCAGATTTAGATTTTCGTAGCATTAGGAACGAACAGCCAACGAAGACTACTATCAAGCCTATAATAATCCCCAATATAATAGGTAGCCTTCGTGATGACTTCTCTGCAAGGCATAATAATTTAAAAAATTAATATTTGCACGATTTGATTTTAGATGGAATCATCTAAAATTATTCAACAACATTTGACTTTTGATAGATTCATTTAAAACTAAATCATAAAAAAAATATGATTTAAAAATTTAATATATAATTTTATTATTAATCATATATCATTTTACTTTTATAATTTAAAACTTTCATTTTATCTCATTGATTATAATGAAGATTTTAAATTATTTCAGAAAGTTCATAATAAAAATCTATAACCTGTTAGTATTCATTGTCACAAAATATATGATCACAAAAGTAAAACTTAATTAACACTTAAGTACACATTGCCACTCTAGCTGTTGGAGAAGAGGATTGCCAGTTTTATTAATGTTTTTTTTTTTGTTTTTTTGTTTTTTAAATATAGAAGGATTTTATAATATAAGTGAATATAATTCTTTTGAGGAGTATTATGTACCATTATATATATATATTTCAATGTTTTGTTTATTTATGAAAATATGCTTTTAATTGGAATAATGTATTATTTATATTTAATAGTAGAGTTGAATTCAGAAATTGAAAAATTGAAAAGATAGCAACAACAATCTCTATCTTAACAAATCTTTCATTTGATAGAGCATTATTTTTGGGAAATTAAAATGTAAATATTGTTGACTTGCAAAAATACAAATGAGTTAGTAGAAGATGGATATGAAAAGTGAAACAACTAGAATATTTTAATAACAAAATAAAGAATTAAAAATAAATAAATAAAATATCTTATCATTTTTTTAATATATAGTGCTTTAATGTGAGTATTTTTCCTTGAATGTTAGTGGCAAAAAATGTCAAAGGGAGTATGAGACACAATGTAATGTACTTGCCAAGACATACCCACAATCAAATTAGTTTGATTATAATCTATAAAGTAAATTTGAGAATCTTTAAATGTAGGATAATGGGAAGGTAGTTGGAATTTGAGTTCAAGATATTGCCATGAAGAATTCATTATGGGTCAATTAATTTGTGAAAAAAGGTATTTAGATATTTGCAATCAAATATAATTTTGTAGTAATTGCAATTAGGAAAAAAATTAACATAAATAAATTTGAATTAGGTCAATCTAGATCATTATTATCTTATAAAATTAGATTAGACAAAGTGCAAAAAGCTTAAGAAGAAATTTTGCAATAAAGACCAAAATTGGAGAAGGAACCAGCAACTTTGACAATCCTCAAGAAAGAAGAGGGGATACATTAAATATTTAAAATGGGGGAGGAAGAGATGATGGTAGTTTAGGTCATGGACATGGTTATACAAATAAGAGATATATTTAATTATATTATTGTCAAAAAAATTAGACATTTTGAGAAAAGAGTATAGGCACAAGTGGAGTTACGAAAAATGAGACATAAAATTTCAATCATAACAAAAGAAAGGATTGAACTTTAAATATTTTTTTCTTTTAATATAAAAGAGAAACGTAAAGATAATATTTGGTTTAAAAATCTTGTTTGTTCAAATTAAATGATAAAAAATAAATATTTATTTGTGCAAGGCGGTAAAGAAATAAAGTGTAAAGTGAATCTTGGAGATTGTAAAGTAGTGGAATTTATTAGATAAAGCATGCTAGATATTCACATCAACTAGGGTAAGGTAAAAAAATAGATATGATTCCAGACTAAGAGATAATGAAAATATAATCTAAACAACCCATCTAAGTGACGAGAATTTCTTAAAATCTATTATAAAATACGTAATGCATATGGAAATTGTAATGCAATATGTAGAAACCACAACACATTTAGATCAAAAGAGAATAGAAGAATTGTTGCATCTATTCACATATGAGAATATATATAAATGTATCATATATCTGTTATAAAGAAGATTGAAAATTAGAATTATTATGATTAAAAAAAGAGAAGACACCTCTTTTGATTTTCCAAAATAGTTTAGAGGACATCAAATGCATAAAGTACACTAATATGGGAAATTTGGCTAGAGTGTTGGACATACCTAATTGGAGTGTAGGATTACCAATTCAAATACATTGAAGGCCCTACTATAATGGAATTTTATTGTATAAGGTGTATAGTGTCAATACTTATAGTTGACACCAAAAAATAATAATCAAATCTATGTTGAAATATGTCATGTGCATATGGTTGTGTTGTATGTATAGATAGGATATTGTTGAGTATCAAAATCATATGGTGCGAGATAAATGTGGTGTGGAACATGTATGTTGTCAAATCTTAGACTTGTATGGAGCTAATTCCTATGTTATAGAGTCTACTAGGTGTCACATGCATATGACAACATAGCATGTGGATGTTGATGTGTTAAATTTATTGTATGCATATGGTCCAAAATAAAGTTGGAAAGGTAGAACATATGCTTATAATACATAATTTTGAGGCATATTTACTACAACATACAATGCCAACATAAAACAAGCATATGTGAAACATGATGTATGGACGAGCTAAATGTGCTTTAAGGTAGTTGCAAAGGCTTGTGTTCAAAGAAATCTTGTGTTGAATGTAAAACTTATAAGGTTGATGATCTCAAATGGTTATATATGAAGTATTAGTGGTGGATATAGTGCACAATGCAACGACATATTAGGCTAGTGTGCATTAGATTGTGTAAGAGGGTATGTGCAGGATCATCATGGAAAAAACAGGCCCTTAAGTGGCAAAAAATTCAAAAAAATCAAAGTTAGGCAACTTGACGTAAAAATTTGAATAAGTTATATATATTATTTCAAAAATATGTAAGAATAGAATCTGTAGCAACTTGAATCTAGTTTCTAAAATACTAGGTTTATTTATTTATTTTTTAAATCTATTTGGTGAAAATTTGAAATTTCAATGTAGTAGTACTTAAATTTTAGGGAAAAAAAAGAAGTGTCTGTCTAACCAACCTAACCACAATAAAATGATAATATTTTTTTATAATATTTTAGAAATAAGTAGAGGACTCATGTCGGAATGTGATGCATATTTTTTTGTAATTTTTTTCCAAGTATATAATTAATTATGATTTTTTTATTATAACTTTTTAAAAATATAAAAACACGTATGTCTGACCACCTTAACTTGGTCAAAACTTCATGAAATTCATTTTTTACTTTTTTAATCCTATAGTATGCGAAGCATAAAATGTGATGCATGTTTTGGATTCAAAAAATGTGATACTGTTTGAAAGCTATAGATGTTTTTCAATCAGCCCATCAATCAACACTTTAGTCGTAATTCAAATAGAAAATGAATAATAATTATTTATTAAATTCAAAGTAAAGAATAATTTATATTGGTGGAAAGCTAAGAATATCCTTTAAAAACCCTTTTCATTTCATCAATTTGGGGTAAATAAAAAGTCGCCAGCCACATACCCTACAAATACCCATCATATTGCCACTTTTTGGCCCATCATGATCCTGCACATACCCAAGAGTTACAAAGAAAGTAGTGGTGTTTATGGTTTGATAACTTCTTAGATCATACACCCTTTGTTGATGAGTGATTTCCCCTCTTTTATTTTGGTGTATTCACAAAAGAAGCTTATAGAAAGTTGATGAATTGGTGAATTTATATTTGTAGTTGTGTTTAGTTCATTTTCCCTTTCGTGAGGAGTGGTAGTTCCCCATTATATTCTAATGTACATATAGATAACAATGTAGAAATGAGGCATGGTTGGCTATGTAGGTACAAATTGAATGATGCAAGTCAACCTAAAGTATATTGTGATGTGTGATTACTGATGTGGATATCTACTATTGAGTTCAATATATATGATGCATAAGAGAGTATGTATGTTCATAAGGACTTTGGAAGAAACCCACAAATGAATGGAACTTGATCGTTCACCCTATTTTTAAGAGCAATTGTTCATATCTCTAATAATGATATTAAAATTCTATAAAGCATGGCTAAATTGTAGAATATTATTAGGGTGCAAATTGTGAACCTACAACTAGGCTTGAAATTTGATGGTCTATGGACTAAATTTTCAATTTTAGATGACCTATTTCAAATGATTTTTAAAAATGTTGGATCGTATAGTTTAACTTGTTATATTTTATAATATTGTATATATAGTGTTTTAATAAAATTTAATATAAAAAAATTTAATATAATATTTATTATCGAATTATGTAGAGTACTTTTAAATATAAAATATAATCAAATTTTGATTAAAATAATTTTAACTTGAAATTTTGTATATATCAATTACAAACTTATTGGTAATTATAATGGCAAATTCATTATTTTTATTTTTTCATAATATTTTTAAGTAATTATTCTTATTCATTATTCTATACTATTAATTATAAAATAAATATTTTTCTCAATGTGTAAGTTTTAAAAATAATCATAGTTATTACTTGTTTTATAATTATTTTCATTTTTGATATACTTGATAATAGTATAAATTTATAATTTGAGAGAAATAATCAAGAAGTGATACTAATAGAATGTACCTTGTATGTTATATAATCATATTTTTGTTTATTTTTAATGTATAAAGTAAAAATATATTTCTTGTGTACATATATATTCTAAATATTAACACTATGTTATTTGAAATTTTTTTACACACATTAATGTCTATTGTATATTTAACATTGGGTTGGCACTATTTACGAACAAGATCAATATATCAATGAGCTTATAGGCTAAACACTCCCACTTGACTAGTATAAGCTATTTATGTATATATTTTTTGTCTTACCCCTTCTTTAAGACCAAAAATAAAAACCTCAAATTAAATTTGAAACAGACTTTAAATGCAACTCATAAATTTCCCAAACTTGTCCATGAACAAACTTCGCATCTAGTTCCCCTCTCTAGATCTTCATCTTCAAAACTAGACAATTTTTCGAAACCTCACACTTTCATTTCCACATACTCACCCCTTACTTTTCCTTCCATTCCCCATGTATTATATTTTCCCTCTTATTTCTCTTCATGCATAATTCAATGTTCTCACTTTCTTTTTTTCAACTCTTTTACTTTCATCTCTACATCATTTGCCACATAATCACTTTGTTAAATATGTCTGCATCCAATTATTCCCTTGACCTCATCATTATTTTTAATGAACTAATTAAATTTGACTCATTTTCTTGGTACCTATCCTCATGATTTGGACACTCTTATTTATTTCCATATTATCCCCTTTGGCAATAGTTCTTTTACACTTCCCTCTTGAACTAGTCTAAGTTATTTCCCCTTATAGCTAGCATGCACTTTGGGCTATGATTTATCAAAATATTATAAGGGTTGTTCCATTTTCCTTCCTACCCTTAATACTTTTTTTCTTATAGTTATAAATCCTTCCTCTTCTACTATTCTAACTGACCTTGAATACATTGTAAACAAGGACAAGATACAAATGTGAGTGGCTTTGTCTTACATTTTCAATCCATCTTATAAAAATGCACTATCAATTACCTAACATCGAGATTCTATGTGTTTTCATGAATAACCTTATCCTTTCCAAGTTAGAGAAAATAATCTTTCAAAAGTATAACACTTTTATGAACCTTTGTGCAACCCTTATGGATTAGAAAACTAAAAGGAGAAAAAAATAAAGCCTTTTCAACTAGCCCTTTGGCCTCTACCCAAAAATACACTAAGACCAATAACTTTTTTTTAAATTGTTACCCAAAAAGAAACCACCTTATTATACACATCTATATCTTTCCCCTACTCAAAAAAATTTTACCAACATAATTTATATGTATCCTCAACCTTTTGATCAATTTTCCTAATGACCCAACTCCTACCAAGGGGAATATATATAAGGCATAAATTATTGTGGCTCATGATGCTTGACTTAGTTAGGATTAAATAGATTCCCTTGTATACTATATTAGTAAAGGAAGATATAACCAATAATACATGACTTGAACTAGATAGACATGTGTGTGAACTTGAACTAGATATACATGTGTGTGATTATTGGCCCATTGAGAATTAAATTTCTTAGGGATAGTTGTGAACTATATATATTTGTATGTATGCATAACTCATAATCTATGAATTTAAGATTATTATTCTATATTTCATATTTCTTGTGTATAACTAAATGAGTAGTTCTCGATTCAATCTATGCACTATGGATTAGATTAAAGTTAATTTAAGGGGGTATCTGGTTTAATCTCTATAGGAATAAAAATCATATCATCAATACCACCAATTATGGGGATTACATACTCTCTCTAGGAGGAACTTTAATGATTTTCTAATGTTTTACTCTTGTTATAATTTGTATGTCTAGTAATCATAAATTAATTTTTTAGTCTTATTAGTAGTTCATGCATAAGTCATTATGGCTCATGATGCTTGACATAGTTAGGATCAGGCCTGGAATTTGACAGCCACCCTACCTGTCATATGAAAATTTTGTGACGGTTTGTTCATTTAAATGCCTGTCACTTTACTTTTTATGAAAAAATTTAACTGTCAAAAAAATATTTAATTTATATTTTTTTATATAAAATATTTTATATTAAAATATTATGGATTTTATTAATCATACATATTAAATATGATTTTTTTTTTTATAAATTTCTATTTTTAATGTAACACAAGTAATTTTATTTTTTAAAATATTATGTATCATATAAATTAAATAAGTATTTTTTATAGGAATCATAATTCTTAAAAATACCAAATAAACAATAAAAAATATAATAATTTGATACAAACCATCATTATATAATTTGCATATATTTAAACACAAAAAACAACTTTTGGAAAGAAGAAACTATTTTCTTTTATTATTTTTAAATTGAGATGCAAAAATTAATGATGCATTACATAGAAAATAAACAAAAATAAATGTTATCAAAGGTCAAGAACTCTTCTTGACTTTGTATTCTTCCATATTTTATATACTTTATTCCAATTTACATTACTTTCTTGAGGTCCATTTAAAGACACTCTCATTAATGCATCCAATGTATCCAAACCCAACTTTGAATTTCTAACATCTTTGATGATGTTTTGGTTTGAAAATCCTCTTTCACAATCAGCAGTACTTGCAGGAATAGTAAGCACATCTTTCCATAGCTTCATCATATGAGGATATCTTCTATGCCAATATTCTGTTTTACGAAAGACTCTCCATGCATCTTTCATTTTGAAACCCTCACAACTCAAATGCAATGAATCAACAAAAGAGTTTAACTCCCTTTTGCAACTGGTAACATCAAATATGGATACAAATTCATTTACATTATTTGAAACTGTAGTATGGTGCAAATGTTGGAGAAGCTTATCAAGCCAATGCTCTGAGATATTATATCGAGTTTGACGATCTAATGGATAATAAGAAGGATTGAAGATTTTTGCAGCATTAAAAAGAGGAAGATCTAGAAATCTTTCATTCAAACAATCAATGAGAAATCAAGAATATAACCTTCTGCAAGATGTTGACAACTTTGTTGTGTTCCTTCAACACATGGTTTCATGATATGCTTCCCTGCATCACCATACTCAAATCCTTCAATTGGAATAGGTATATATTTTAGTTCATGTTTATCAATGAAAACACCTTATTCTTTGACTTCAATACATCCAAATTGAGAATCAATCAAGAATTTGGAAAGATAAGTTGTACCTTTTGCAAATGTACCTTTTCTCAAAAACCATCTATATAAATTTCCTATTGCTTCATCAAGAGCCAAACCAATAATTGTGATATCTACATTTTCTTCTTGAAATATTTTATTCAATTTATTTAGTTCACCTAAAACATTGGCAAGCATGTGCAAACAAAACTGGATAGAATAAATCCTTGTCTTTTCATACAATGATGAACACTTCTTATCTTTTTTCCATAAAGTTAAGATAGCTAGCATAAGCTTCACAAGCCTTATTACGACTTCTCCTCTAGATAACCATCTGATTGTGTGGATCTACAAAACATTTAGAACATAAATTTGCATAACTCTAAGTAAATCATTCAACTCATTATTTCTTTTTGGTGAATTATGGGCCCATGAATGCACTTTATTTGCTATTTTGTCAACAAATAGTAACTCGAGTATCATTTTTGAAGCATCTATTGTTGCTAATGATTCGCGATGAGCTATGCAATGCACTAAAATAAGATTTGGAATATTTTGTTTCAAAAGAGAAACAAATCCATTTTCACACCCAACCATTGCAGAAGCTCCATCTGTTGAGACAACTATTAGTTTTGTTCTCTATCATTTATCAACTGATTGATGGTATCATATATGGTTTTCCCTTTTCCATTTGGCACATCCATGATCTTCACAAACATGGAAATAGGTTCCCCATGACCCTTTGAAGTTAAATATCTTGCATAAACAACAAGGTGCTGCTCTAAACTTCTATCAGTACTTTCATCAACCATTAGTGAAAAAAAGGGACTTTTCAACATCTCTTCTATTTGAATTTGTTCAAGATATTTTGATATGCAAAAAAGAAAATCATTTGCGCCCTTCCGATTTGTGTATGCAGAGTATTCTTGAGACTTTGGCATATTAGGAGTTTTTAGATCCATGTGAAATTTACATATTTTCTCATGCTTAGATAAAGATAAGTCCTCTTGACAAAAAAAATAAGTTGCTTTCATTGTAGTGATTACTCTTTCCTTATTAACATCTTCTATCTCTAAAATATGATTTGGTATATATTTTATCTTTTTCTCCATTGCATTAATCCATCTTGCTTGAGCATCTTTATGTATTACAGATTTTTCATGAGTGACAAGAGCATCACGTTGTAAATTGCTACACCCATCCCCTATACCCCATGGGCCTAGCATCTTATACTTTTCACAATAATTACATTTCATAAGTATCTTACCATCATGCTCAAAATAATTTAACCAAACAAATTTTTCTAACCATTCCATTTAAAATTTTCTCTTTAGAACTTTTTTCTTCCCTTGATTGATATTTTACCCCTCCCCAACTTCATCACTAATACTATTCCCTTCACCAACTTGATATTCATCTTCATTTGAATCATCATCTGAAGAGGACCCAAATATTTCTTTAAATGTTTCTTTCAAATGATTATTATGAGAGTGAGACTGTTCATGTAACATTGAATTACTAGAAGTTTTAGAAACATTCTCTCTAGTCCACTTATACATTTCTCCAATAGTAGCTTGTTTCTTCTTTCTTGAAGACATATTATTAAAGTACCTAAAAATAATCAATATATTAGTAATCTATGAAATATTATTTTATAAAATAATTATGTTAGAAAATTTACAAAATTTAGAAACTATGCATGCACTCAATTAGCAAATTAAATTGCATATAATAAATTTTATTGATAAATAAAAATGCATAGAGTATTAGATTAAGAATAATTATATTACACATGATTCTTTTTTTCATATATTTATTCTCTAATTTGTAAAATTGTATTACTATTTTGGTAATTGATTCCTGAAATTGTAAAATTGCAGTGAACATTTAATTTAATATTTAACTAGAATAAATTGACTATAAATTAATTTATTGATTTCATATGTGCAAATATCATAAAAACACATTTAAATATCAATTTCAAACCTATATCCAAAATAATTATATAAAATTAAAAATAGCTTAATCCTTATTCAAAAAGTTAAAAATCAATTATATTCTATTTTGAAAAGATTTTTTTGAATTAATATATATTTTTATAATAAATACTATAAATCATATATTAATAAAAAACAATGATAATTATTAGTAAAAATATCAAAAATCTTTAAAAAATTAGAAAGAACTATATTATATCTTCAAAATATTCTATTTTTGACAAATTTTGAATTAATAAATATATTTATAATAAATCATATATATTAATATAAAGTGAAATTAGAAAGAATTATTCCAATTCTAAATTAATTTATATTTTTATCAAACATTATTATTATTATTATTATTATTATTATATACAATAAATTTTTACGGTTTAATAATAATTTTAAGTGTCATATTTACGGTTATATAAAAATATAGCAAGTCAAATAATACGGTCTAATAAATTTTTAAGTTGTAATATACGGTCCAAAATGCAAAAAATAGTCAAATAGACCATCAAATTCCAAGCCTAGTTAGGATTGTAAATATGGATTCCCTTGCATACTATATTAGTATAGGAAGATAGAACCAAGAGTGTCTAACATGAACTAGACAAACACACATTTAATTATTGGGTTTTTATGAATATTTAAATTCTATTAGGGAATAGTGGTGAATTATATATCCAAGTATATTTATTTGTATGTATTTATAACTCATAACCTAGCAATTTAATATTTTTTTCTATTTTTCATATGTTTTGCGTATAACTAAATGAGTAGCTCTTGACTCAACCTATATATTATGAATTAGATTAGTTAATTAAGGGGGTATCTGATTTAATTTCTATGAGAATATAAATCATATCATCAAAACCACCATTTATACTACTGAAGAGAATGCAAAATCTCTCTAGAGGTACTTTAATGACTTAAAGTAATGTTTTACACTTGTTCTAATTTCTGCATGACTAGTAATTATCAATTATTTTTTTATTCTTATTAATGTACGTCTAGTAGTTCTTGATTCAATCCATATGTTGTGAATTAGATTAAAGTTAATATAAGGGGACATCTCTAATTTAATTTATATGAGAATATAAATCATATCATCAAGGCCACCATTTATACTACTTAAGGGATTGTAGAATCTCTCTAGAAGGCACTTTAATGGTTGACTAATGTTTTACTCGTTCTAATTTGTATATATATAGTATTCATCAATTAATTTTATATTCTTATTAATTTGTATGTCTAGTGTTTATTGATTCAATAGACATATGTTGTGAATTTGGTTAATATAAGGAGCTTTGTGGAATCTCATTTCGAAATGAACAATATAAAGGTGAGCTAAATACACATTTGAGATCTTTTATTGCTACACAAGTAGACTTTCTATATGAGGATAAACTATTAGCTAATTAATTTTCATAGACCTTAGAGGATTATGCTATTAACTCATTTCACTTTTTCTTGGGTTTGTTCATCTATAAATTTGATGATTTTAAGAAAATATTGTTAAATTAATTCAAATTTAATATGGTTTTTAGAGTTAATATCTTTCATCTATCTAAATGTGCCCAAGGATTGAATGAGCACATTAATAAATGTTATAATATTTTAATCCTTATAATTTAAATTTTTTATCTTGTTACATGATCTTGAATTGTAAAAAAACTTTATCAAGGGATTGGTTAAGTCAATCTAGACAACGTGTATCTCAATAGTTTTGAAAGCTAATTTTATGGACTAATGTACACAAATTAAGATGGTTGAATCAAATTTATTAGAAAGAAATGCCTTTTTGTATTGGTCATAAACTCAAAATGCATCATCTTATCCTTCAAAATATTGAAAATCATTTTTTTCAAAGGATACTGATGTGAAGGAAAATGTTAATCAAGTGGAGCTAGTATTTTTACTTTTCCTTCCTTAAACCAAACTAATCCTTAGAACATCACTAAGTTACAAGAATATTTATATGATGTGCTACAAATATTATTTTGTATTGGCTTGATTACTCTTCCTCTAATCCATCCATTAGAGCCTAGTAAACCACTTCCTAGAGGCTATGAGGAGAAATTATTTTGTAACTTTTATAGAGGTAAAAGCCACCATACATAATCATGTATGAGTATTAAACACAAAGTAAAAGATCTTATTGAAAAGAAAATGATTTATGTAGGTGTCAACAACAATGAAAATCCTATAGGTTTCACCTTTTAGCAAATGATTGAGCATTTATAATTGTCCTCTTTTTAATCATACATTTAGGCACATGATAACATTAGTGTCACAGATGATATGCATAAGGATAATGGTGTTGTGTATGGTGTTCATTTTGATTCTAATAATACAATACATTTACATGATCAATTGTGGGTGAAATTGAAATTAATACATCTTCTTCTCCTCCTAATTTATTGATTATACTTCTTGATGCAAGAATAACATAAAATAACCACTATGAATAATTATATATCTTTGGAGCCAATAGTGGCATGGTTTTTGGGTTAAGTTGGTGTTGTGTTGTTCTTGCCATCAAGGTTCAAACCCCACTGGGGTGTAATTGTTGAATGTTTAAATTGGGGATGAGGTCCCTTGTTTGTGATCTCACCAATTCATAGCTCTAGGTCAAAAGTGTTTACCATTATATATATAGGGTAAGTGCACCAAGATGGTTCCCAAAAAAGGGGCTTAAGTGGCCACTTTTTTTCTGAAATCAGGAAATACTGACCTTGGACGTGAAATTGAGGATAGCTACACTCAAAATTTTGATGGAACAAAACAAGGACGCAGTGCTCGAAGTCTACTTTCTAAACTACTAATTTATTTTGAAAATGGTTGAGATTAAAGGGTTCAAAAGAGGGACACACACAAATTGCTGTTGTTTCCGCCAAAAACATAACATAACAACTCTTGTGTGACCCAAGCACGGTGGACTTTTTTGTAGTATTTTTAAAATCACTCTGGTCAGAAGTTAGATAATGGTATGTAGTAAGGACTGGATATTTTTGCAGATAATTTTAATGGAATATTTGATTTTTATGACACTTTTCTAAGTGGCACTTCCTAAAAGCAGTAAATTTTGGCCGTGTCTCCTCAAATTTTTTGAACTAGTACTTTTCTAAAATTTTATTTTTTAAATTGTAGAATGGAGTCTAGTTTCTAAAATATATAATTTATTTCAAATTTTGATGAACGGTTAATTTATAGCGAAAAAAATACCAAACACTGCTTTTTGAAGAAAAACGGACATACAATCAAAAAAAATTATGGATGAAAAGTTTAACATTGTTAGAAAGTGAAAAAAATTACATTGTTCGAAAGCTAATAAAGAACCTAACATTACCCATGTATTCAATTTTCTTGATATTGAACCATATGCAATCTTGATGGTGAGCACGAACCCGATTATGT